>JBAMJR010000047.1:1437500-1590000 GCA_038501785.1 Myoxocephalus aenaeus | reverse complement strand
GATCTAGATAACGGTTTTCCAGGTCATCGGCTGTTTGAAATAAAGATATCAACTTAAGATGAGATAAACCTTTAATACGACGCATTCGGTAATGATACATAGATTGAGCAATTCAGATTAAAACAAACATTTATACAAATATATATTCAAGAATAATATCTAATTAAATTTCAGCACTTCACTGAAAATAGCAATTATTGTTTAAAGTCACCCTAAAAGTTTAAGTACAATTTATATTTCACAATAAAATATCAAATCTCTTTATATATTACATTACTTAACACCCCCCACAAAAAGACAACTTACTGTTGTACATTTCCATAACAAAACAATTCAAAATCTACAGTTATGTAATATATTTAAAAAAATTCAGTAAAGAAATTCATGATAAAACAACCTTTTCAAAATAAAATGTAGTACAGGTGTGTGGTCAGAATGTGTTCTACATGATTCAACCTTTGAGAAAATGCATGCACATTTTCTAAACTATATAAACATTAATAGAAATGTCAAAACAAATAACCTACAACATGTTAAACCGTGATATGCAGCATAACAATTCTACTTTAAAATGAACATAAACCAAAATACGCAGAAGTTATGATGGTAAAATCTTTCAAACTACTACAATAAAAGTTAATTAACAAAAAAATAAAAATCATATCTCCACTTTCCTGTTGGGCATTACATGGTAATGAACAATGGCATGTTTCACAGAAACAACCAGCATCTGCCTTGTTTTGGCAAATAATATTATGATAAATTGGACCGTCTAACTGACAGTGTTCTTGAGCTTCACTTAAGCATTGAAATATTTCCCTCTCAGGATCTTCCGCACCTGGGGAAACAAATAAAAACTCAAATCATCGTACTGATTGTCAAACAACATGCACTGCAATTTATAATGTGACTTAATTTATTCTGTGTATCCCGGTTATGCAAGATGCAATGTATTGTGCAAGAGTGTTTTCAAATTCCTCACATTATGATGTAATCATTAATTCACACCCCCTACCTTTTCACCGATGGGTCCTTCTGGCGCCAGCTGAGCCGGCAGCTCATTTTCAAAGTTCTTGCTCCCGGGGTCGGCTCCTTTTCTCATCAGCAGCCTCGCCGCTTCCACTTGAGTGTCGTGATTTTGCAAAGCGCTGACAATGTGCAGGGCCGTGTTTCCACTGAACGTCTGAAACATACGGACGCAGAATCGCTTGAAACGTCACAAGCTGTTTGTTGTTTTTGTGTCACACTCGCTTCACATTTTGATTTAGTTCCAACAAAACAACTCGCCTGAACATTGACATCTGACAGCGAAGACGGCTGCGTGAGGAAAATCTTAAACAGCTCGACGTTTGCCTCCTCGGAAGCCATGTGGAGACACGTCCTTCCGCTTTTTAGATCCTGCAGAAAGTGATGGCAGTTAACTCTGAAAAAGGCAATTGGAAATTTGAGTCCAAAAGGTCAAGCTCTCTCCAGCAGTTGTAACGGTTACCTTTGTCCCACAGGACGCGCCCATGAGCAGCAGGGTCTTAATGCACTCGACATACGTCTGTGTCTTCTGCAGCAGCTCCTTCGCCTTATATGAACACAGACTCGCCGGACTCTTCCGCTCTTTAACAGCAGCGTTGTGAGACAACACGGCTGCGTGCAGCGGAGTTAAACCTTCCAGACAGAACAACGTCACCACAAAAGGCACTTACATAAGAATCGTGTTCGGCTTTAACTGGGATGAGACGTACTCACCATCATAATTGAACATTTCAATGTCAATTGGCTGCCCGCTCCCCATCAGGGCTCTCCAGATGCTCTGTGGAAAGCGTAGAAAACATCACATATATCGTAATACTTGTTTCTACCTATGTTATTGAGTGCACTTAGTTACAAGGGCTGCTTAGTTTCTATTTCCCTCATGTGATTAGTCAAAGGTTTATAGCAAAGAAACTCTGCCAATCTGATAATATTGGTGTTTCATGTTATTGTGAGGGCCAATGAAAGGGAACCAACAACGCCACCTGGGGATTTACACCCCAAGACATATAAGTTTAACGACCCTAAGATATAGTTTTACAATTGTTAAGGACACACAGATTCATTATTCATTTTGCCAGAGACCTTTCGTAAAATGAACCAGAAGTTTATTAAAGGAATCAACGGGGGGAAAAAGAAGCCATTGTAAGAAAAATATTACAAATCTTATAGAAATACGAGATAAAATGTTATATATTGCTGTTATACATATTTAGAAAAAGTGATACTTTCATAAAATGTTGAAAAAATATAGCATGTTGAAGAAAGTCATAAGCTGGTGCTGATTGGGGGAGGAGCCAGCCTGAGGGCTGCATTCAAAACCCTACTCTTCCTTCTCTGGGGCGCGTTCCCCACTACATTATCAGCGCTAATATACAGTTACAGATCAACATGGCAGATATGTTAAGCTGCAGCGAGCGCTGGGTGCACACCCGTCTATGATCCGACCCTCAGACCTAAAGGTTATGGGTTCAAGCATGATCTTTAAAGTTTTAAAAGACAGCATGTCAACACCTACATGTTTTTTTGGTGTATTTGACTTCTTGTTTGGTTATCAGCCTCATAAGATTCAAACCTCACAACCTCCTGACTCCTAACCGTTCTTCTATCCTCCTACCCCTAGGGTTCCATCCCATCTCCCATCAATCCGAGGTAAGGGGTTAAAGCTATTTATAAAAAACAAACAGTAACCCAAACTCCTTCAAAACCCTGGAATAGATCTTGCAGGAATCCCCCAAAGAAAGCCGAAATGATCAACGATGTAGAATCCTTTACATTTGCACACGACTCATCAGTTAAACCTCACCTGGAGGCCGAGCCGATGACCTTTCTCTGCACACAAGTGCAAAGGAGAACGGCCCCAGTGGTCCCGAATGTTGATCTGGGCTCCGAGGGTCAGCAGGTCGTGGACTATGAGCTGCTGATTGGTGGCGGCCGCGATCTGAAGAGCCGTCTGGGTACAAAGAGTAGTGCAACTACTTAGTCTTGTTAAATGAGCACTATTCATTAAATACAGTAGTTCTGTAGGTCTTTGTACCTGCCCATTGTGTTCTTTCATGTCCAGAGAGCCCCATTGGGCCATTTTTGTCGCAAGCACATAAGCAAGAGCCCGTCTCTCTTGTGCCACGGCGATGTGAAGGAGTCTGGCAAAAGAAAATACGCATTGGTTTTATCTGTTCATGATTATTTTTCATATTTTGCACACCTTCATGAATACACACGTGTCACCATCCGCGTCTTGCATGTTGAGCAGCTCAGGAGAAACTCCTTCAAGCCTCCGCAGCTCTCGCTGTATTTGCCAGTGAAACAAAGTCATTCCCGCTGCAGCAGGCGGAGCCGCGTGGCCCTGCGGAGCCGCGTGGCCCTGCGGAGCCGCGTGGCCCTGCAGGGCCGGGTGCTGCAGATGCGGTGGGGTCGCGTGACCGAGGACACGGCTCGTGAAATGGGGGTTCGCTGCCGCTGGATGGCCGAACGGCTGAGGGGTCAGCTCTTTGCCGCACGCTTCAAATCTCGCAGATTTAAACGCATGCAACACGCTCCTGTCGTCCTGCGAGCAGTTCCATTTCTGAAAGAGAGTCACTCCCACGCTGTGATTTATGTCGGGATTAATCTGACACAGGCATGTCTGAGTATGTTGCTCTTCCTCATACTTAAAAACAAGCTAGATAGGTCCACACATTGATGAAGAAATACAACAGTTCCAACGTCTTAAATGTATTTTCTGTTCATGTGCTTGTTCTACCTGTGGCTTTACCTGGCGTCTCATCAGCAGCAGCTCTTTCACGGTCTTCCTCTGTAAATCTTGGGCGTATTCTGGTGGTCTGGGATCAGTCATCAGAAAGCCTGAGGGAGTGACTGTTAAATCAAAAAATTCAGAATTGTACAGAATTAACAGTCCTTATTCTGGAGGGAAATATTCCCAGAGTACATTTATTATCTGAATTCAATCTAATAATGTCCATTATAATGGACATTAGATTGAATTCAGAGTAAAAAAGTCCTAGAAACTTGATCATACAAATGTAACTCTAGTCTATTCAAGCAGATAAGGTTCTATTTAGGCCATTGAAGATTGCTTTATTGTGTTGTGTGTGTGTAAGGTTTTACTTTCATGAAGCTCAAATTTACATTTCCACAAAAAGGGTGAATATGCTGAAATAGACATTTTAAAATAACAACTTTAGGTTATTGTTTGGTTGTGTTTAAAGTGTTCTCTAATGTCAATTCAACGCCAAAGTTTAATCGGTGGACTTCCTCATTCTCCTGTGTCTTGGAATCAAAATGTTCAGGGACAACAAGATAACCCATCCGGGTTCAGTTTAATAAATCATAGAAACATGCATATCCCATCACCAGAAAAGTAAAAAACTGACCTTCGTCGTTTTGGTTGAAGTTTATCTCCATTTGGCAAAATGTGTCTTCCTCTGGTTTCGTCCCTCCTTGGATTTAAAACGTTAAAGTCATTTAAAAAACACTTTCAAGTTCTTCCTTCTCACACACCTGGAATGTAAAGGGCAGTGTTAATAAAATGACTCACCTGTCTTCAACTTTTCAGTTTCAAGATGACAAAATGACAAAACACTTGACTCGACTTCCTGGTTGACTGGTTACTGATCAGTTTCAAAATAAAGGTCTTAAACGTGCCGAAGAAGCATGAAGTAAACCCCGATCGGTGCTTAATAATAATAACATAAAAAACAGCCAGCTTGAAGTCCTCCCCTCCAGCCGATAAACAAGTATCGAGAGTCAGTTAATATGCAAATGAAAAGGCTCGACATAAGTGGCACAATATACTGCCTGTGTGAGTGAATCAGTAACTCAGGTGCAAAGCAAGTCACGCAGCAAAGGTGATTACACAAGGACTTTGTTAGCTATCCGTATTTGTAACATTTAGGAATACAGAGTAATGTTCAGGGGTAAAACAAAAAGTCCTTTTATCCTGGCTTTAGTTAGTGTGTGGTGTTGCTCAAAGGTCACCGAACAGATGAACACATTTGAAGAAATTAGAGTTAACGGCTTTTCAGTCACATTTTATGCAGCTTACAAATTCTATTCGTTATCATTTTTTATACATTAATGGTGATATCAAGAAAAACCTCCTAGCTGAAAAATTTACTTTTTTTGAGAGTACAAAAAGAAAAACTTGTTTTCTTGCAGAATGCTATTTGTTAAAGATACCCAATACATAATAATTAAAAAAAAAGTGCATATAGGTTTTTTTCCCCACACTTTTCCTGGATCATGAAAGGAGGTTTTGCATTCATCAATACTCTCATCTTTAAAGACAGCTAAAACCAAAGTGCAACCGTACAATTCAGAACTCCAGAACTTTATTTTTCCCATGAAACCTGTTTCCATACATGAAACACACCTCGTTTCCTCATGTTAAACACTTTACACGTGAAACCTATTTCGTCTTTGGATCCATTGTGAGAGAGTTGAAGGGAATGCGGGCGTAGCCGCAGGGTGGAGCCGGATCGCTTGACATGAAACAATTCCTTATCAAAGGTCAGTTAGAGGTCGCACTGGTAGAACCCTCTGCTTTCATGTTCGTCGTGGTTTTAAGTCTGTTTGTCGAATTTAATTTTAGCATGAAAGATTACTTTTTCCATATTCCATTCATTCATAAATATACATTAGTAAGTTGTGGTTACACCCCCAAAAGAGCACTTCGAATGCAGAAATTTCATCCCTTCAGTTCAACAAGTAACTGCATGAATGTACAGAGCAAACAATCCACCATTTCCTAAACAAATACACATTCTGGCTCCACCTTTCATCAAGTGTCAGATCCACAACAGAATAAATACACATTAGTGAACCCGCTTCTCCCTTTGAATTGCGTCTTCATTAAAAGGTTTAACAATAAGGTGCAATAAAGCTTATTGAGAGTTCTCTTTCAGGATGCAACATTTTTTAGCACAGTGTAGAAATTCAACTTTTTTTTTGCTAGGCAGCTACTAAAATGTGCAGTTTCTCCAGATTATTACAAAATAATCACATCAATAGTCACCAGAAAATAAATATAACACATTCTGCTGTTTTGATGATCATATAAAGAGAAGAAAAAAAAAAGATTTTAACCATAATACGTTGAAACAAAACAAGAGAGTCGCTGAAGATTTGGTCGACAAAATAAATCACTTATTAACAGCTGCTTCAGTTTTTGTCCCTTATTGATCTTTGTAGTTAAACTTTGGGAGAATGTTTAATGCTTAAAGACAACTATATGTGTATTTTTAGGTCTTCATATTTTCTGTGGGAACAGATGTTGATTCATCGTTGGCCTTCACATTTTTACAGTTTAAGAACATGACTATCGGTACAGGAGCTTTTCTCTAAAGAAAAACAAACAAAAAACAATCTCATTAGTTCATTAACTCTCCCTTATTTTCATTTCACAACAAACTCGGAATTTCTGTCTTAATCCCAACTGTTAGAAAAAATATATATTAAACTCTGTTAGTACACAGCTCCCACAAGACAAAAACAAAGTGCTCTGTGCCTCAAAGTGGAGGGTTTGACACAACTCGTAACACCGACTGGACACACAGTTGCTGAAAGATTACAAAAAGGAGAACTACCATTGCAACATTTACATATCAACACAGTGGAAAAAGAAATACTGCATGCACACTCACGCTAAAATTAATCTCTAATGCACCAATGCCTGCTGCAGAGGAAGACACAGAACAAAAAAGAAGAAAATAAGAGAGAAAAAGTTGTCCTGGTAGTCGGTAATCCAGCAGCAGCGAGTGGCGGTCCAGCTTGAAGAGCGTTTGATTCCTCTTTGCTAGTCTAGAGTCTAGTCGGGGCCTGAAAGCGGGAACATTTGGTTAATTTAATAAACCGCGCAGTACAAAGAATGACAATTAACTTGAATGTACAACAAAAAGAACACTTGAATATTTGTGCAGAATTATTTTTTCTTAAATGAAGCTTTTCTTCATACTGACACTGACCTGCGAGGTATTTGGCACCGACCAATATCAACATGCTGCTCATGATGTAGAAGCCCAGCGGGATGCTGCTGAAGATACTCGTCTCACCTTTTGGGTCATTTGAACAAATGGAGAGCAATGATACAACAAAACAAACAAACCAGGACAAAGACAGAAATCAAGGACTCCAACCTACTAAATCGGGAGTTTTTTTTTTGTGCCTCAATATTTACTGTAACAATTAGTGCAGTTTGGTTATTCAGAACAGTAGAAGAAATAGAAATGTCCATTGCAGGTTAAGCCTCAAACATGTTTAATTATGAGCCACAGCTTTGTCCCCCATCACTTACATTAAAGATCCACAATTATGGCTGTAAAACAATCATTTCAATGCACAGACATTCAATTTTGTTTTAAGTAAGGACATTATGGGAACCTATCATGTTTTATTAACAGTGAGTATTCACGTTTTTGTTTCATGGTTATAATAATAATATTGAGTCTGAGTTGTCCCCGAGCTGCTCACCGTTTCCGTTAGAAACCGGCTCCGTCGTCTCCCAGTTCATGGATTTCTGAACCGCCTTCTTCCACCGAGCGTACCGGAACTCGCTCTCTGCGGACACAGAGACATATTTTTCATTTTCAAGCAGCGGCTGTCGAGGACGCGTACAGGCAGCGGCGGCGGCAGCAGCGGCGGCGGCGGCTCACCCGTACCTTCGGGGTTGATCTGAGGCTCGAACTTCTCGGAGGTGACTTCGCTCAGGTCCTCCGGGTTCAGACTCCACACGCTCACGCCCTCCGCCGATCCCGCCGCCATCGCCGCACCGAGAGCCGTGGTCTCGGGCATGGACGGCTTCACTGCAAACGATCGGTGCGATTCTTACCGTTAGTGACGACAACATGAATCACAATAGAAACGCTGCTACTCATTATTAGAAGCAGTCAAAACTACATTGATGCTTTTCTATGGACCTATTTTGTCAATTTAGCTTTTAAACAATACATTGCAGGCATGAGCAATACTTATAAATTGTTCAACAACTGATAATCATTTTCACTGTTATAATTCATACACCATGTTGCCAGCAGAGGGCAGTAGCACCATAATGTTCGGTTAAAAAAATGGCGAGGATGCTGTCAAAAAATGATCTGTGCTGTAAAAACATTTAGTCACATGCAAGGAAAAATCATCTCATTGATTATGTTCCCACAGTTTTCCTTTTAGCGTCACACTGATGCGTTTTGACGCGCCGAATACACCGAACACGTATGATGAGAGATGAATGGACGTCTCACCAACGGGGATGCAGAGAATGTCGGCCTGCAGCTGCATCAGCAGCCTGTTGGACGTCATTCCTCCATCCACCTGGAGCTGAGTCAGCGGGATGCCGCTGTCCTGGTTCATGGCGTCCAGTATCTGCGTTAAAACATTTTAAAAACAATTATAATTACACAAACACCTGCATCTAATAGAATAAGAATCATAAGAAGTTTTGTAAAAGGTGATTTTCACACCAGTTTCAATTTTATACATTCAATTAGAAATGCCTTTCCAGCTAAAACTGAGTATTATATAAGTTGGTTGGGTTTGTGCATCATAAGCCAGGCTGCAGTACCTTTTCTCTGATGACCAATCAGAGAAGCCGAGAGCGCTCACCTCTCGAGTCTGGAAACACACGGCTTCCAGCGCAGCGAATGCGACGTGCCTCTTATTCGTGAACTGAGTTAACCCACAAATGATCCTGCGAGTCAGAGGAAGGGCCGCGTGAATAACCGGAGACGAGGAGTTAAAACGTTAACGACTCCGCGGATGAGATCTTGTGACTTACCCTCTTGCGCTGGGCTCCCAGTACGGAGCATAAAGACCTGAAAAGGCGGGAACAAAATAACAGCCGTAGGATGTACCGACTGACGCAGCCAACTTCTCTGCAACGGGAAAGAAACAGAAAAGGGAAAGTTTACTGGGTACTGTCCTTTTATACGATCATTTTGATACAGGTTGAATGACAAACGCTCCAGACCGGCACATACCGAGCTCGTCGGACGATTCGATGATCCCCAGATTGTCCTGCAGCCAACGGACCACGGCTCCGGCGATGGCGACAGAGCCCTGGCAAGAAGTACCAGAAAAAACACCTTTTGCGATTAGAAGTACTGAATGATTTCACACAATACGATGAAAGGAACTTTAATGTGTTTAAGGGTACCTCGAGTGCGTAGCAGGCGGGTTTGTCTCGGCCCAGTTTGTACGCCACAGTGGTCAGAAGGCCGTGTTCGGACATGACGGGCTGCGGACGACAGAAGCGAGAGAAATGCAACCGTGTGCAAAATGTGCTCCGATGTCACCGCTAAAAAGGAAAATATTTAGTATTTTTTTTTTACCTTGGGTCCTGTGTTTCGCAGGAGAAAGCAGCCAGTTCCATACCTGAAACCCCAAAATAAATATAACTACTAAAGCGAGAACCAATACATTGAAGAGAAGAAAATAAAGAACACACACAGAGCCACTTACGTGTTTTTAGCCTGTCCGTCCTGAAAACACATCTGTCCAACCAGCGCCGCCGACTGATCCCCGAGACACTGGGTGGAAAATAACACAAACATCCATCAGGTGCCATTGAATGCTTCAGAGACTTCAAAGCGTAGATGGAGACGATGCTGGAGAGTAAAAATAGAGATGAACTTACCCCTGAAATGGGGATACCTGAAAGAGCTCCAGATTTCTGCCAAAAGAAAAGATGAACTTGTTTAAATAAGTGAACGGCGTATTTTAATGCTGAAGATTCAAATGTCAATGCTGCTTTTAAAAAGAATAATGTGTAGAAACAGTTTGAAACTGATGATGTGCTTTTCACCAGAAATAAATGTAAAATGTAATTATCAAAACCGTGAAGTTAAACATATTTGTAGCTAAACATATTAAGTCAATAGCAATAATCCGTCACCAATCCTTTTAATTCCCATGAGCTACTTGCCCTGACAAGAACACTAAAAAGCAAAAGGGAATTACTCGTTATTTGACAACAGGAGGCCAAATAACACAAATATACAGACTTTCCCACATAAAAACTGAACCCGTGAGTGTGAACCTGTGTCAGTTAAAATGTCTTCACTCCTACACCTTTAAAGATGTTTAAAGATGTGCACAAAGAGTGAAGACATTTTCGGGACGTGGCCCTGGCGGCCGTGTGACGTACCACCACAGAAGCAATGGGGGACGGGGAGCATCCAGTACATTTCCAACACGCCGTGAATGTGTGTCCTAAGAAAACACTGAACAAAGGCCGTCGTTTTGCACACTAATGCCTGTGATGAAGCCACGCCAAAATAAACATATAAAAACACGTATTTCCCGTTTCTCTGCTTGTTTATTTGGTTAAATCATTCTGGGGATGTTCTTCAGTTTGCACCCTCCTGTGGTAAAAAATAAACTAAAAAAAGACTCTTTTTCTGCTCACTAGCGAGTCGCTAACTTTTCCTGTGTGCTGGTAGCGTACATTTAGTAGAGGTCGTTTTACCAACTACCGCTGTGGCCGATCCACACAGCGTGGTCATGCATGCCTGCGTTGCTCTGAATGCAGCGCAGCTACGGAGGCAGAAGCCGTCATGTGAATCTTGGAAATGCACTGTGTGATGACGTATTCGCCTCGGCCACAGAAGCGGGACAGGTTACGGTGCATGAGGAGGAAAGTGATGCGATGGCGAGTATTACTTACCCGGCTAGAACAAATTTTCTACCAGTGAGAGAGGAGAGACAATGGCACACAGAAGAAAAGCCTAAAATAACTTCTTAGTCCAACTTCATGCACTTAAAAACAGAAAACCACTCTTTCAACACACCATGAGACACAGCAATGACATTATTAGGATAAAACATGAATTTTAGACTCCTTGTAGGAAGATTGTAAGTAGAGTTGATGTTATATGTGCATGCATGCTTACCATGAGACCATAGATTTCTGAAGAACTCCTCACTTTGGGCAAGATCTCCATGGGAATACCAAAATATCTGGCGGTAAAGAGCGAGAGAATGATTGAGCCAACTCTGCTTTTCAAGCTATTTATATTTAAAAACGATACGGCATATGAAGCCATACAAAAGGTATTCTGAAACTATGCTGTGGCTTTTCCATCATATACGAGACTCAGAATAAAATTAGGTTTCTACGATAGAAACAAGGAGCTGCAGACAAATTCACCACTAGAAGCTGCACCATTTTTTTGTAATAGTTTTTTGACCATCTTTGTGTGAATTTAAGCGACAATTTGATAAACATGCAGAATTAAGGATAATTTGAGCACTGCATGTAATTGTCTTAACTTTTCGAAAGTCTTCGATTTATGCTATTTTCAGTTTTTTTCCAAGTCTGTCGTCTCTTTTATGTGACTTTAAAAGGTTTTAATATCCTTTTTAACTTTTAACTGCTTTTTAAGTTTGTTATCTTTGTGTTTATGCTGCCATCTCTTGTAAAAGAAATAGCTAATGGGATTATCCTATTAAAGACATCAGGCAGCGTGGCAGAATGAAAAAGGTAAATGACAGACAGATGTCGTACGTGCAAAGTTCTGGGTCCCAGTCCAAAGTGTGAATGTTAAACAACATGGTTCTGCTGGCGTTGGTCACATCCGTGCAGTGGACGCCGCCTGACTTGCCCCCGGTCAAACACTGAAAAATACACACAAGAGGTCCGGTTTTACACCCGTCAGCTGCAGCTCGTCACATGACACGACCTCCGTACGACTGCTACTCACCCAAATGAGCCAGGAGTCCACGGTGCCGAACATGGCGCGGTGAGACACGACGGCTTCGTGGACCTCGTCCACGTTGTCCATCAGCCAGCGAAGTTTCACCGCGCTGAAGTAAGTGCTGATCGGGAGCCCCGTTTTATGCTGCCGGAGGACGGCGACATGAACAACACGCGAGGTTGACATTTTAATATCAAATGTGTAGGAATGAAAAATTATATATTTGGATCAACGGGAATTTGACAAGATTCGATAAAGCCCGAAGCAACTGCTGAGATAACCATTAAAAAAAAAAAAGGCCATGATGACAATAGATAAAACCTTGTTATCGTGCAAAAACTTCCTCAAATATAGGCAAAAACGAGAGAGAACAGAATGTAAATCACCTTCAAGTGGTTCTTATTCCTTCCAGGAGTTTTGTTAATTAGACGTTCAACTGTTGATTGAGTCCGCAGGTCCAGCCAAACTGAAGATATTTCATAGCAACAGAAGAAGAAGAATCAGTCAAATCCAACCGCACTGTTTGTGTCTACATCTAGACTGATTACACGAGTAAAGAATGTCACCAGGATGAAAAGGAAACGCAACAACTTTACCAATTGCATTGTAAAGCGGCTCCCCGGTCTCTTTGTCCCAAACAAGCGTGGTCTCCCTCTGGTTGGTCACTCCAATAGCTGGACAGATTCAAGCAATTTCCAAAGATTTTAGATCGTTAACACCTCTTAGAGATAAATGAGAACGTCTTGAAGGGAGCAGGTGGAAGCATGAACCTCATGAGTGAATGAATACCTTTAATGTTCGAGATGTCGATGTTCAGCTGGGTGAGCTTTTCACACGTCCGCTCCATGCACTCGTACACCGACTGCAGAATTTCTTTCGGGTCTTCCTCCACCCATCTGAAAATAAAAAAGGCAAACAAATATAAAACACATTTCTAAATTGTGTATGCATCTTTGAGGAGTGGCATCGAAAAGTTTTACTCACCCTTCTTTGGGGAAACTCTGTTTGATTTCCACCTGATGATGGCTGAGGAGCTCTGCTGTTTTGGAATTAAACACCTTCAAAGAGATAAATGAGTCAATAACACAGAACTTTATTTTTCATTCATTCAGGGGAAGATAACTGAACGTGCCTTGTGTCTGGTAGTTTACGATTTCCCATTATTTAACTTGTTCTCATCAGTTTTGGGATCAAACTGGCGATTGAACAACGATAATATTATTGCTCACGTCTCCAGTGAGAACGTGCCATATCAGGTGTAATTTAAGACACACCTTCAATAATTACACACACTAACAGTTCAATTATATTAAGACAAACTCATAATTTCTTTGTTTTTATTCTACAGTTTCAACCAGAACAAATCTCTGCATTATGTCAAATGGCATTAAATTAACCAAACTCAAACGAGAAGTCACAGTTAAATTGACATATGTCCTTCTATTAAACGTCACCCCATATTTGAAATCTAAAGTTTAAAAATCGGTGGCCATAAGTCTTGTTTGTGGTGATTTATGCCAATTAAAAAAAGATATCAGCCACACCCAGAAAATAAATAAAAACATCTGTTCCTCGTTAAGACAGCAACAACTAAACTAAATAAACTCGTGTATCTATTCCTGCAATGGAGTGAAAAGTAGAAATAGTGTATGCATGGTAGCTGCAACCAGAGGGCACAAGTATGACAGCAGACGCAGGAAAACACACCCAAGGACACCGCTAGCTTTCGGCACGTTAGAGCCGCACGTCGCGCCGGTTGAACTCACCAGGAACCGGGTGGAGCTCGTGCCCTGGTCGATGGCCGCCACCAACGGGCCTAACGTCATCCGGTGTGAGGACGCCGCCATGGTGCCGTTCATCGGCAGCCCGAGAGCTTGTTTGGCACTGAGCTGGATTAGAAAACCGATTATCAACACCCGGCAAAAGCGGCTCAGAGCTGAAGGAAAGCGTCGGGTCCGTCGCTTTCTGTCCTGTCGCACAATGATGACGCAGGCAGTCAGTGGAAAAGTCCACACGGCCACGCAT
The DNA here is from genome assembly GCA_038501785.1 of Myoxocephalus aenaeus. Lineage (NCBI taxonomy): Eukaryota > Metazoa > Chordata > Actinopteri > Perciformes > Cottidae > Myoxocephalus > Myoxocephalus aenaeus. Next base: position 1,576,264 of record JBAMJR010000047.1, on the reverse strand, counting down.
GCGCATTCGAAGATTGTGGGGTCCAAGCGTCACAGCTCCTTAGAATGAAAGTCCAAAAAGGTTCCAGTGTTGGAAGGCAGCAAAAAGATTGCAAGAAGACATTTTAATTTAATCATAATAATCATTAAATATGTTCATGGATCTTGGAGACAGTGTAGAGGACAACATTAGCCATCTATTTTATAAGATGGCTAATGTTGATTGCTCATGATTATATATTCATTTAACTGATGTCTGGACTGTGTTTTTTCCCCCGACCTGGAGGAATCTTTTGTTGAGTTCGACTCCATCCCTCTTTACCCTAACCTATTTATTAAAGAACACTAATACTGTCTCTGAGTCTCCTGTTTTACAAACACAATCCTTCAAAAACACGTGGTTTACAGCTGTTTACAGATGTTAGCTTGTTTTTCAGGTCCACCTTGACGTCCTTTTAGATATAAAAAAATGTTCTCATAAACATTTCAAAAGATACTATACTGCTTCTTTATTTCTCTTATTCAGAGAAATGTGTAATTTATTGTGGAATATTCATGACATGTGTAAATGTATCCCTCTCAAACTAGTCTCAATGTGTTAATGTTTGGTGAAATACAATAAAACGTCAGATTGTATTTAAACTCTTGGTGCAGCTGGGATTCTTGGCCCTGAATAAAAATAGTCGTTCCCATACCGGGAGTCGAACCCGGGCCGCCTGGGTGAAAACCAGGAATCCTAACCGCTAGACCATATGGGACGATGTGCTCTATCTTTCAGGCAAACCTGAGATAATTAATGGTACCAACCGAATACAAATCATGCTATGTGGTTCAACTCGACTTCTATAAAAACCAAACCCACTTTTAGCAGATCATGTACCTCAAACGTGTATGTATTTATCAATTCTAATACACGAATATATCATTTACCTTGTGTTTCTCAAAATCTGATGTCAGCTCGAGGACCATCTCTCCGGCGACTGGCGATGACATCATCACAAACGGCCATTGTTGTCATTCCTGAAATGTGGGAAGCGTTTGTCTTTTTATTCGGTTCGTTTTAAACCCTTTCGTCGCACTTTAACCACCGAGACTTGAAATGTAAGTATTGAGATACAATCAGAACATACTTGTCTGTAGGTTCAGTGAGTATTATTACAATGTAATCTTAAATAGTCAAAAATGCTGCTAGTTAGCCCCGTTAGCTGTCCAGGCTAAAGATAATGATTCATACACGTTTCGTTAGTTCATGATAGTTGTGTGCATTTTTTCAGGGCTGACTACTGGAAGTCACAACCAAGGAAATTCTGCAATTACTGCAAGTGCTGGATCGCGGACAACAAGCCTGTGAGTTGGCCAAAGGATGCAGTTCATGTTGCTGAAGACAGTCTCCACATAGTATGCCAATGTGTCTCCTCCTGTTTGTTTTGCTCTGCAGAGCGTTGAGTTCCACGAAAGAGGGAAGAATCACAAAGAAAATGTGGCTGCAAAAATCTCTGAGGTACGAAGGTGTATATGTATTTATTCTGTCTGTGTTTAAGCAAGGGTTGAATAGCTCCACCTATCAGGAGTTAAATGCTGCCAACCTCTAATTTAGAGCGTGATATATGATCTCCAGAGAAGTTTGATATATTTAAATGAGTAGTTGTATAACTGGATTTTTAGTTATGGTGTTATTGTGCTCTAAAACAAAAAAATATGTCTGCATGTAATTACATTTTTGTGGTTTTCAGTCTGCTTGCACACATGCAAATTAATGTGTGGGCTGTAAAACACAGATTAGACTTAATCTATATTCATCGATGACGGCCCTCACATGGCCGAGAAAAACCTGCCCGTCTTGGCACTGTCCTCAGGCCTGGCAGGGGAGATAAGGTCCAGGCTAAACGCTCCGGCTCTAAAGCTCTCTTTTTATTGGCTAATCTCTTTGACCACTCGTCTCATTTGATCTTTCTTCCCGCAGATTAAAAAGAAAAGTATTGACAAGGCCAAGCAGGAGGCGCGTATGTCGAAGGAGTTCGCGGCAATGGAGGAGGCTGCACTGAAGGCATATGAGGAAGATCTGAAGAGGATGGAAAGGGAGGCAGCAGGTAACTTTTTTTAACATTTTATTTAAATAATATGTAACGTGTTCTTCTCGAGAGGAGCTTCTGCTCTTTCATAGCACTTAAAATATATGTTTTTGTGTTAGGATTGCCAGCCGAAATAACTCCACAGCCACCGGCGAAAAAACCTGTGGTGATAAATCAGGTGAAACCTCAACCACAGACCAAAAAACAGAAGCAAAAGCAAGAGAAAGCGAGAAAGTTCAAAGGCCAAATGGAGGCACAGGTTTGGGTTGAAGGACAGACAGAAGATGGAAACACGTACTATTACAACTCAACAACTGGAGGTGAGAAGAACCTGAAAATACAACCAACATACTCCCATCGTATTTTTATACTTTATGATCAAACTGACTCTTTCCAACCTGGTTTTGGCGTTATGCTGTGTTTGTATTTTAACTACAGAATCCAAATGGGAAAAACCAGAAGGTTTCCAGGGACAAACCCCACAAGGTTTCCAGGGACAAACCCCACAAGGTTTCCAGGGACAAACCCCACAAGGTTTCCAGGGACAAACCCCACAAGGTTTCCAGGGACAAAACCCAGCCTCTGCACCGCCTGCACAGACAGAGGTTCATATTTATTTTCATAGTTTCTGTGCATTTCAAAACTCTGTTGGTATATGTTAATATTCTGTTTGTCTTTAGAGCTCTTCAGGCTGTCGCTGGATGGAAGCAGTCAGTCCTACTGGTTATACATATTACTACAGCCCAGAGACTGGAGGTGCAATATTTGTGTTCTAGCTCTCAATAGTTAATTTTAAAACCCCTGTTGTCCCGTCTTATTATCACACGCTCTGTCTTCCTTACCTCACAGAAACCAGCTGGGAGCAGCCAGCAGGCTTCCCTTCAATTGTACCGCCTGGAACTGAGTCCAACATAAAGGTGGAGAGTCAAGAGAAGCCTTCAAGTCCTCCAGGAGGAGAGGAGTCGTCCAGCGAGGCCCCGGTATCTCAGGAGGCTGAAGTCCCTGAAGAAGAAAACCAGCAGTCCAAAGATCCAAAGATCAGCTTCAGGGTGCGAGGAGTCCTGGCAAATAATAAAAATGAAGAAAGAATAAATTAAACTTGTGATTCTGTGTAAAAAAAATCGAACAATTCCAGACCTCACACTTTCCCTCCTTGTTTTTTTTTCTTCAGAAAAGGAAAGCGGGAGCCGAGCCATCAGAAGAGGAGGGAAAAGATAAAGTGAGCGATGATGCTCCTAAAGTGGAGGCTGAAGAGATAAAGAAAGAGGAAGCGGTCCAAAGCACGACGGCTGAACCTGAAGAGAAGGAAAAGATAGAGGTGGCACCAGTGAGGAAACAAGCCAGAAGGCCCAAAACTGCCAATCCATATGGGACCTGGGAAAAGATAAAGGAAGAGGTGGATCCATAGTGAGTGCTGTTGATTGATCCAATGATTGACATGTAGCCTACAGACCCCGATACGTGTGCCCGCCGCTACTGAAAAAGCTCTGACCGTTTCTTTTTCCTCCCTCTGCAGTTCCAAGGTGGACTTACAGTTGCCTAAGGTGGAGGGATTCACCATCAGCGCCAGCGCTCCAGCCGCGCGGCCGCCGGAGCCGAAACCGAAGTTCAGGGAACGCATCATCACATCCCTCGGAGGGGAAGGTGGACCGGCTTCGTTCAGGAAAAACAAGTCACAGAACGGCAAATCCAGGAGCCTCCGACAGCGAGACGACGACGACGACGACTGACCCAAATACATAAAGACTTCAAGCAGCAGAAGACTTTTACACAAATAAAACTCTTTTTTTTTAAACATTTTTCAAGCATATTAAATGTAGTAGGTGTTTTTATTTTCTTTACATAAGATGCACACATCTTTTTTAGGACAAATTGTTTTGTTTTTTCCTTTTAATAAATATGCCTACCAATGATCTGTCATAATGAAGGTGTGCAACACTTGTCTAGTCTTATCTCACGTGTACAATATTGTCATTTCATCCCGTTTTATTTACAGCAATTCTAATAACGTTTTGTATTTTTCTTATTGTGGAAACATTGCAAACTCATAAAGCAGCAAGATCGAGGATGGGAACGTGTGATCTCAATAAATGATGAATGTCCGGATACTGGAAACGTAAAATATCTTTTGTGACGCAACTGTGAAGGCAAAACAAGATTTATAATAAGATGTCGAATGAGTAGAAAATAAAATATGTGGAGGTTGCTGGTCAGCTGGCACGCACATGCAGGGTGTGACGTGTTTTTGGTGAGTGTGTGTATAAAGCTGATAGGTGGTTTTACCGCACCCTGAGATGAAGGATATTTACCGACAATAACAGCTTTACTGTATTTTAGTATGAAGGTTTTACCTCAATGTGTGTGTAGTACAAATTCAGGCTCAAACTTAATGTTAACAAAGTCTGCCAGGACAAAAGATTTGACAACCAAACTCTTAGAGCACAAATGATTGAAAAAATATATATTGAGACAAATGTACATGATCTATTTTGCATTAGCAATAGGTAGTTATTTTTTAACCTACAATAGCTTAAAAGAAAATGCAATTGGTTTTTCATAAAGCAGGTTAAAGTATTGATCATATATGAACATATATTAGTCATTAATAAAGCTATTGTATTATTTAGGGAATCACCATGACAAATACATTATTCAATATTTTATTAGAAAAATAGAAACATCTTAAGTACGAGTGAAATCCATTGAATTTGCAATGTGACTATTGCACTAGCGTATATTTATATTAAAATAATGTACATTTCAGCCCTGGTGTGCAGACACATGATATGTTGGAGAACTGCATCCACCAAATGACAAACTGGATGTTCTGCACAGCGTCAGTCTGCAGATCGTCCAGACTCTGGTGGTTTCAGTCTCCTGCTGCTCTCCACCAGCTCCAGAAGAGCCTCCCTCTCTGCATGTTCAAGTACATCACAGATCAGATCCCAGAGAGCCTCCCCTCCTCTCATGAACTCCTATATATGGAGCAGAACACACAGGAGATTGAGTTTAACAAATGAGAAATAGTTGGCGACAGTGAACATCAGTTTTCTGGTTGAAATGTACAGGTTTCTTGTGATTTATGCAGAATTTTTAACCACACTCCCTTAATATTTTACCTTAATATCTCTTGTAACATATCCAGTCCTGTGGTCTGTGACGCGATCCTGACTGAAGTTGTAAGTACGAATCCTCTCTGACTGAGAACGTGTGCCCACCTGGGGAGTAAGCGGATACGAAATTAAGATAGTAAAAAAAAAAGAAGAAGAATATTACAATTTTCCTGTTAAAAAAGGTGCTCTTGCGAGAGGAGTTCACTCACCTGCTGCTTCCGTGCTGTATGCCTCTGCTCGGTGTCTTTACCCATCATGCCCTGGTAGAGCCTGGCCCTCAGCACACGCATGGCAGTGTCTCTGTTCTGCAGCTGGGAGCGAGTCTGCTGACATTCAGCTGTTATTCCTGTTTGCAGGGGAAGATAAGTTTAAATAGATGGCAACTACGTTCATATGGCGTGAAAGCATCACTGTCTCTGGTCTGGAGTAGCTTCAGAACTGTTCCGCCGCGTTTTACCGGTGGGAAGATGAACGATGCGAACTGCGCTGTCTGTCGTGTTGACACTTTGGCCGCCGGCACCTCGAGACCTGAATGTGTCGATGCGGAGATCCTTTGGATCCACGTGGACGTCAAACTACGAGAGATATTTTTTACAATAAAGCCCATAATACCGACTGATGGAAAGCGGAGAGTACAGTGTACCTCCACTGGCTGAGGCAGGATGATGACGGTCATGGTCCCCGTGTGGATGCGCTGCATCCTGGAGGAGAGGCCCACCTCAGGGATCCTTTGCACCCGGTGAGTTCCTCCTTCATGCTTCAGATGTCTGTACACGTTGTCCCCGGCTATTCTCACTGCTGCATGGTGCAGACCACCTAAAAGAGAGACAGTCGAGTTAATACGTCTGTTCCCAAACCTTCTCCATCATGCCCCTCTTTGACATTTAGAACTGTCACGGCAAGAAAAGCACATGTGAAACTAATAACATTAACAACGGCTCTGTTACAATTATTATTGTAATGGGCTGCAAAGGCTAAAATGGGACTTACCATACTCAGCAGTCGAGTAGTTCAGAAGCTCAAAGTCCCAGTTCTTGTGGGAGGCAAAACCCTGGTACATGTCAAACATTTCACTGGTGAACTGCTGGCAGATGTCACCTGAAACCACAGACACAGATATTAAAAACACACTATATGTCGGTATCGGTCTTCAAAAGACACAGTTTGCATTATTCCGTACCTCCTGTTGTTCGTCCGGATACAACCTCCAGCAGAATATTACTGGAGTCGAGAGGGTCGGTGGGCACGAGAGCTTTGACCAACTGGAGAGAGGGAAGACTCACTCTTTAATTAACCATCCTAGAACACATTTCCACATGTATTTGATGGTGCCTTTTGCGTTCGTACATCTTTCCTTAAGGCCGCCGTCTTGCAGGAGATGTGTGCTTCCTCCTCTTTCAGCAGCCGGGTCAGCTGTTCGTCTTCATCTTCGGTCCCGGCCGAACCTGCAGTCAGGGGGGAATGCAGCTCATCGTATTCTCAAATATTCTGAAGCCATCTGCAATTTAACAAGAACATGGACACCAACTGTGCCTAATAATACAGCCTGCAACACCTTTATTTACATGAAATAAATTTCTAAGAAATCAATGTTAAGTCTATTTGTGGCACTAACTAGTGAGATTATAATAGTAATACGTACTATGCAGCAGTGAGAGGACTTCCTCCAGGTCTTTCACGGCCTGTTCAGTCCTCTCAAACACAGTAGCCAGAGGCAGCAGCTCTGTGCGCTTCTTCAAAAGCACTTTTCTGTCTGACTCGCTGAGGTATGCGTGCTGTAACTTCTCGTGAACGTCTCTGAACTCCTCCATGAGCTGCTGGAGATGCCTCTGAACAGACTCGGTCTCGTACAGGTCCCCTAAATCCCCGTGATAGAAGCGTAGTGGCGCTACTGGTGCCCAGTAAACACACTTCAGAGGGTGTCCTGTGGGTGTCCGCCATTTTCTGCTGCTGTAAACTACACGGCTACAACAAAAGCGCAGTCGAAAACAGCGAGCGACGAGCATTTGACTTCATTTAGTTCAATAAAGCAAGAACACGCGTGTTGTTGTTGCTGTCAAAGAGCTCTGCTGCTGTAGCTAGCCGTAACCGGATGTAGTTAGAGGTCGAGGACGCGCATGGAACTCTGGGAAATGTAGTGCCGCTGTATCGGCCGTTGAGAAAACGTTTACGTTCGCGAACTAACTGAGGTCAAAATGTCTAACTTGAAAGAAAGTGAATCTGGTAAGATATTAACTACAGTTAGACAGGCTTATAGTCTTAAAATAAATAAATATAAAGATGTCAAAGTGGGTTTAACTCAATTAGGCTACTTTTATTTGACCATAAACCTGTTTTGAAGCTCTTTTTGCTCGCTTTAAAATGCTTTCTCAAGGTGTTTGCTAACTCCTTTAACAGTCCGCTGGTTAAACATACTTCTTGTCCCCCAGGAACACAGGAGAAACCCGGGTTTTCATTAACCAAGGCCGTGGAGGATGTCAGCCAACATGGCTTCGCCCAGACGGAGGCCCTGAAAGAGAAGAAGAAGACACTCGCCTCCCTTCAGGTTCACCTTTACCCCGAGATTAATTAACTAATTATCGGCTCAAACTAACTGCTTATAAGCAGCGTTATAACATGTCCTTGTAGGAGTGGTAGTAACAGAAGTAGTGGAATTGATGCCCCAAATATGCTGGTTATATTGAACATATTGCTAATATTGTGCTGACACAAAGGAGCAAAATGCAGTAGTTGAGGAAAAAAAGGGGCAAATTGAGTATGGTTTAATGTAAGGAAGTACATGTGGTTCAACATATCAAACTAACAAATAGTTTATTATGACATATATAACAGACAGAATAACGTTTAGTTAAAAAATGTATTTATATTGCACCAGTTGAAGTGATTAAAGACCTCTAATTCATCTGATCTACTTGCTTATTTCAAATCCCTTTGTGTCACACAAATGTATATTTGGACATTTTGCTTTGCATTCTTTTCCAGGCAACTCTCTCAGATGTCAGTAGGGAATGTAAGATGGCAGAGCAGGAGCTGAGATCTAAAGAAAGGGAGTTCCTTCTGCTGGAGGGCGAGCTGGAGGACCTGGAGTGCCGGACAAAACTCCTGCAAGGTCGCTGTGTAGTCATCGGCAAGGAAAACACAGAGCTCCAGATCGGTATAATCGAGGAGGAAGAGAAAGCTCGCATGTCACTGGAGAGGTTCAACGCTTACCGAGACATTATGCGGGCTCACAGAGCGGCTGTTTCGCATGCGGCGAGCCAGACGGAGGCCCATAAAGAGCTGGAGGAGAAGAGAGCGCTGGTCAGGATGCTGGCCCAGAAGAAAGAGGAGCTGAAGAAAGATCTGGAGAATCCAAATGGAAACACGGTGCAAATGGCAAAGGTGGTGAAAATTAACTGGATGATACTGAGTTGTGTAATTCTAAACTTTACAAGTGTTTAACTGTTACTCTTTTCTTTTTTTCTGCAGCGTGAAAATGATGCTCTGAAGAGGGAGATCTCCGTGAGGAGGGAGACCATCGCTAAGAAGAGAGAGCAAGTGAAAAAAGAGTTTGAGACTCATACTCAGATGAAGAAAGACATAGAGGTACGGCAAAAAAAAAAAGGAATGGTGAATTTAATTCAACATTATTGACATGGATACAAAACCAGGAGGAAAGATATCAGCGCTCAAGGCCAAGATCGTGATTTTGTGTTTCCGCTCCTTCAGATCCAGAACAGGCGCTTTGAAGCCATCCTCAAGCGCCTCTGCTGCCAGCTGAGCAGGGCCCAGGCTGTTCACAGGTACAACAAGATGCAAATAGCAGCAATGATACCACCTTTATTCATGCAACAAGTACAGTAGGAACAAACTACTCACATTTTGTTGTTTTTAATACATTTAAAGTGGCCCCTCTCCCTTAAGCGCCTTTACATTTGTTGTTATTTAGCTATTCAGAGGCAAATTGCTCCTATTGCATTAACGTCCCACATATTAAACACTGTGTGTGTGCTTCACTCAGGCAAATGTCTACAGACGTCTATCACATGGAGAGGCAGCTAGCCGAGCTCAAAGGGCAGCTGGCGTCATCTCAGGACTCGGCGAGTCCCACTTGAATCAGCTGGATGAACATGGTTTATGATGCCGTTTAATATAGGACTCATTTGGTATATTTGTTGCTGTTACTGCAGTTCAACAGCAGGGGGCAGCGGTGTCAACTAAATGTAGAGCAATTTCACTTCATCATAAAACCATCACCTTGTTATTAACATCACTGTTCTTTCTGATTGTGTCCCTTTTTAAATGCAAGTTTGTATCTGAGAGATGCGTATTGAAAACATGTGTCTGTTCTCAAAAGGTTTGCTGTCCTTTAATAACAAGGACAGCATGCACTTTGTGCTGCTGTTTCCGAGATTAAATCGGGGGCAACATCAGCCGTGTGCGTGGGATGGGATTTTAGGTCGGGTGGTGACAGTTAATCGGTTCGTCCAGTCAGCGACCCATGCAAAACAGAAGCAGAGTGTCTGCTCTAACTGTCGATGCCATGGTGTTGTTTTGGTACACGCTGTTCCAGCTTCCGCTTCACTGGGTCGCCTGATGGCCCGCGAGGTGACGGTCCCACTGCCGGCTATCAAGGGGCGGGACCGTGCCACTTCAACCAGAACTCAAAAAACGACTGAAACAATGAAACTGCCTTTTCACAAACCTCTCGTCATGGTCGTGTGGAATCTGTTGCGTTACGTTTTGTGCAGATTATCTGCAGAGGGGATGATGTGTGCGCCAGCTTTCCAAAAGCTTATCTGGCATATAAATACAACAAGTCAACCCCTAAATAACAAAATGAAAGGCATGCAACCGTCTGACAACAACTATTCCGTGAAATATTGGTGTGAAAAGATGCAGATAATGAGCTGCAAACTGTAGGAACCTGTTCTACCTTCAGCTTTAATATACAACCAGGGAGTCTGTTTGAATGTGTGGGAGGTGACGGGAAACATGCAATGAATTACTCAAAAAGTTAGGAGGGTTTTCATTACCCACTCAACCACAAATTGTAGTTTAGTGGGCCATTTCCTTCAAGGTGCACTTGGGGAGTCCATCCATCCAGCCAGCCAGTCTCCCTGCTCTGCCGCAGTCCTGACCTTATTAGCATGTCCTCGGGCCGACGGCCCCCTCCACACAAACTGTTGAAACACAGTATATTACACGCATGAAGTCATGGGCCAATGTGCGGCACACTGCCCAAAACGTCCTCTTGGGAAGGACGGTCCAGTATGGAAACACCCTGCAATGTCACCGCCAGAGGGTGAAGCCACTCCGAACAGCGTGACCTTTTAACATAATACACGAGACTGTTTCTTCTATTAAAGTAAAACTCTTCGACCCCAGTAACAGCAACTTCATTTGTTGTCAAGCGCACTGTGTTGCACTAACAAAACAAGAGCTTTCCACTGGAGCAGTGAGTTTCTTTATATAAAAATCTTTAAATAAATGTCATCGTCCGAGCTATTTAAACCTTGCTAATTAGGGAACACATTTAACACCAGCCCTCTACCACTTGCTGTTTTTATTTATTTGGCTGCGACACATTTGTCTACTCCACCTTGGCATCAATCTTCAATTCAAAATACACTTGGCCGCTAAAAAATAGAGGGGGAGTTTAGGGATTTCTAAACGAAATGAACTGATGTGACAATTTCGAGTTTTATTTTACATGTAAAAGACGTCAAACTGTCATTTTTAATCAGGTGCATCACCCTTAAAGGCCATTTTTACAACTCTTAAGAGGACAAAAACTACGACCCATGCACTTTGACCATTCACATAACAAGCTATTGTTAAAAAAAAGGCTTTTATTCACGTAAAACTGGCCTGCCTCCATACAAAGACCATCTCTCTCACCCTGAGTTCACCTTTGTGGTAAATGAGTACGGCAATAACACATGCTTGGCAAGCTTTCACATTGACTCACGTCGATGACTCATTTACGTATTTCTCTGTGCAACATTGTCATCTTGAGTAGATGCAGTGCACCGTTTATCCATTTATCCTCTCCAACAACAAGTGGAGAGTGAGGAGAGAATATCCATCGATTAAAATAATGAGTACAGTTGAAGTCACTCTTTAAATAGTTGTCAATGTTTGCAAACAATAGCAGAAAGTACCCTTTATTCCATGTGCATGAATGCATATGCAGCTTTCTGTACGGCTGACGTCAAGCTATAAACCTTAACCCTGCTACAGAAGCAGAGTGACAACCTGTGATGTCATATTCGGGTTTGTGCTGCATGTTATGGTGGCAGCTCTGCATACCTGACATGTGTGACTGCCACATTTACGGTCCTTCGCACATGTGTGTTATGTGGAGGCGAGCACAGCTGACTCGTGTGCATGCCTCGAGTGCTGTGTTGTGTGTAATAGATTCCTGAACTCTTTAGGTTGAGGTGCATCCACTGCAGAGTTTGGCAGAGGTGTAAACCAAATAGCTGATGCATTGTGGGAGTGTGTTTGTTTTGCTGGTTATCTAGACAGCATTTTGGTTTCAAATATGTTTTTTTCTGCCAACACTTGAGTCTCACCTGTACGTGATTGTAGATACTGGGATATTGTCTTCTGGGAAAGCCATTTAGAAAACAAGCCAGTCTGAAGATAAAGCTCCTCTCGTGGGAATATGTTTGATATAAGTGTTGGGACTCATCTGCTGCTACACAGCCTGACATTTCACTTTTTACAACGACAGAACGGGCGTCTGCTTTCTCGCAGCAAAGTACATCTGAGTACTTTTCCAAGAAGACGTCATCCGAAAACCTTTCCGAGAAGAAACACAGGTGTTTTTACGTGAGCCACATGTCCAGATTTGAGATGCTTCCGTTTTTTTTATTTTTTTTATTCAGCGCTGATCATCCCAATTTGCTTTTCCAAAAGACAAACCAAACTTTTCATTTTCTCTCCGCCTCCGACCATTATGAAACCAGACACCTGGCTGATATCTTATAGTGATTAACAACTGACTCCCACCCAGCAGCTGGTGAGTGGTGGGCGACTCTCCACCTCAACTGACTCAAGAGTGTGTGGGTTCACGATCAGCTGATCTTTTGATATCAGCAGTTCAGTCACTCCCTTGAAATACGCCCCAAATGACCCTCCTTCCTTCTCTCCGGGTCGCGAACACAGAATTATTTGGTTCTCAGGAAAGATGAACATCAGTGTTCAGGGAGAAACCTCCTGTACATTCCAGCGCTAGCAGTAATTGCTTTGCAGCGGCCGCCGCCGCCGCTTCGTGCCTCAGGCAGCGGCTCAGTCGACTTGAGGAAGGCTTCACCTCCAGAGTCACGAGGGAGTTTATTTAGCTTACTTTGTTTGCACAAGTAATTACTGTCTCTGTAAAGTCAACCAGGCAACTCAAGAGAAGGGTCCGTAGGGGAGGGAGGAGGGGTAGTCTGTGTGTGGACAACAAATTAAAAAGAGGTGAGGAGGGAGATCCCTCAGGAGGCTCAGGGGACACCACTGTGACTCTGCTGGCCTCTAATTGCTCCCACTGCTTCTTGTTAGACTAAACAACACCAGCCTGCCAGTGTACCGACAAACCGACTTTAAACATCCTCGCCTGATTTTCACATTGCTGCAATGCACAATAATAGTTTTCAGCTTGTGAGTCACCGATGACTAAAATCTTCCGTGGTTCCTTCGACTCTAAACAAGGCCACTGGGTAACGAGGGCGGTGGTTTCCCAAAAGGCCGAGAGCCGTTCCCCTCCTACTGTACACAGAAACCAGGTGAAGGTGCGGCGCTGTTAGCGGGCGTGGTCGAGCTTCGGACCGGCCCGGAGCGTGACTTCGCATCAGGAATGTGGGAATCGTTAACTCAATAGCGTGACATGCCTAAATGGTTTCGCTTAACTTCAGGAAATAGCCCAGGCCAAAAATAGATGTAATAAACGAAACCTTTGACCTACACACACACACACACACACACACACACACACACACACACACACACACACACACCTCACACACCATGCCATGACGGAGCCCCACCCTGCTACCTGAGCAAAGCAAACAAACACACACACACTCTCTAATGTACTGGTATCCAAGGCTGGCCGACTCTTTTCAAAACGCGTGTTCGGACACAGTCAGCAAGTCTTTGTCCTAAAACCAGCTTACATCATTTATTACATGTGGGCGGCAAGCAACTCCGCTCAGAGACGCGTGTCATAGAGGGATCTATTTAGACTCAAATGAATCATGAATCCATTTGCTCACACACACTATATATTTATATAAATAAACAAATATACAGTATTCTGTATATGTTTTTGGTCCCCCTTCCAAATGTATTTGGTCTGGAGGCGGGCAGAGTCTGTGCTTCTCAACCACCCACTCAGCAGTGAGTCATTTTTCTGAAGGCTGTTCAGCCCTTTTAATCCTCCAGCACTAATCGTGGTGATGGAGGAAGTATTTTCATATTTTACTTTAGTAAAAGTAATACCACAATTCAGAAATACTCTGTTCCAGGAAGAAATCCTGCGTAAGAGCATGCATGTGTTATCTGTCCTACACTATGGACGCTAAATGGGCTCTTGTCAGTGTTACATTATTATGCATTATACTATTAGATTGTTATGACGGATGTATTGATTTATAATTGTGTAGCTGATTTTATCCATTGTATATATTGTTGGGCGTTTTAATGTCGAGCTAAAGCGATTAATTTATGGATAAAAGACTAAAAGAATACTAAAATACTATTTTAGTATTCATGCATGTCATTATTTACGTCGTTTTACTCTTTTATGATAGTAAAGTCAATATCTTTTGGTTTTTGACTGTTGGTTAAAGAAAACAAGACATCTGGAGACGTTTCCTTGAACTCTGTTGAGATGGAAGTGCTCATTTCACAACAATTAATCCAATGCATTGTATATCTTTCAATATAGGCTTTTAATATCCTCATTTGCAAAGTAACTGGCTGAAATATAATACTAGTGCAGTAACAAGTTCAATATTTTCCAGAGAAACAGTACAAAGTATTCAGATGCCTTTTACAGCAGTTTCGGTCCCAGGAAAATTATATTTTGTTAAGACCTCAAATTACACAGCACAGCTTTCCACTTCCCTCCAGACTCTGTGATTCAACGTATGCACATGAGAGTGAACCCATTAGGAAGATGACTGCTGTCATTTCTTATGGTAAAGGTGTTCAATTCACGACCTGACTTGACATCCGCCCCGGCGTCTGCATCTTGAACCCTGACGTCAGATACCTCACATCATTTCATAGCAGGGCGCCGTTGGCACACTTCTTATAAATAGCGCTGTAAATAAAACAGCCTGTCTGGATGCTTCGCATGGCAGACGCCGGCAGGACCGGAAAACACCCTCTGGCCTCCGTTTGAGAACTGCGGGCACAAGCGATGAAGAAGCAGATTAATTTCCTCGGAGCAGCTATAGGAAGAAGTTAAGGGGAGTCCGGGGTCAAGCCTCACGTCACGAGGACACGTGTGCGTGCTGGCAGGAGGAGGGAGGGGCTCGCGTTGACTTGGTTCCTCTCTAGAGCCGGATTGCAGTGGGACAGTAAATTATGAATGAAACTGAGGGTGGAAAGGAAGTGCAACTTGAATATGTCACTCTTTCTCTGTCTTTTATTCTCTCTCACACACAGAGATGGAAACGCTCTGCACCGTCCCGTACATACTGTTCCCTATTTATTTCTCGCTCACACAGGCGCACAGAAAAACCACAGCTGCAGTTTTATCACTCTGCAGCGTTTTGTTTTTTTTCTTCTTCTCCCCCTTCTTCACAAGGCATTAAACATCGGCAATGAAAAACATGAACAACATCCTGAAAAAAAACATGAACAACATCCTCCCCCTTTCACCCGCACTGTTCTGTTCCTAAAATGTTCCTATATGACACAAAAAAAAACACCAATCTGAACTCTCAGCTGAGGACAAGGTTGTGGTTTTTTTCTATGAGAAGGAAATTCCCATCAGCCTCGACTTCATGGCTGTGGACTCTTATGAATGTATACAAGTGGTCTGCTACAGTATTACTATTAACTTTTAACATACGTGTCGTATTTTATCCAGACTCAACTGAATCAGGCAGGAAAAGCGGTTCCACTTCGATGTAACGATCAAATGCACATCACGTTAAATCTCGACTTAATCTCCCGCAAACCGCCGTCTACAAACACGACAAATGCAGCTTCAAAATAGGACATTTACAACGTTCTTCTCGCCCGAAGGCTGCAAAAACAATGCCGAAAAGGAGTGGCTGCACTTCTCTTGTGTCACTTTAAATAAGGGTTCAGGGACCGAGATAAACACATCGTGCAAACGAACCCAGCGGCTCGTTTCAACTCCCGCCTCTGAAGAGGCCGCTTGTTTACCACTCGGCAGTGTACACCAGGTGTGTGTGGGAGTTTAGACGCCAATATTTGCCTTTTTCTTGTTTTTTAAAATGAAAGCATCGGCGCCCAGGTCACAGAAAACATTCAAGAGGAGCCTTGGCTATGAAGTAGGAAACTCATTGCAGGTAAACGTTGAAGCACATTTGAGCTCATTACGTCACAATGCTTCATAGCAGCACGTCAAGTCACTACAGAGAGACTCCGTCAGGGCGTTAATCCCTCCAAACATGTCCCATTACAAGCTCTGCTGTCACATCTTCCTCGTATTCGTCTTTGTAAGCCGTGACAGCAGCTAATGTCTTTGTGTTGGAAGAATGACAAATCACACAGAGAACAGTGAGCAGGTAGACAGACGCCTGAGAGGTGCGTGGTTTTCTTGTTTCAAAGCACTTGAGCTGGACGGTATTTTACACATTCTGCCCACGCTCCGCTGAAACACTGACCCCTCCTCTGCTTTTGTTTGCTCTCAAAGCCTCGCTGTGTGCTTCTTTGGGTACATTTTAGTCGGTGTGAGTTGCGCTCGGCTTCAACTCCCACATTTCTAAAGTTACAAATACAGCATTTGTGTCCAGTGTTGGATAAAGGAGGGAGATGAGATCTTGTTTGGGGAACGTTTTGTCGAGAGAGAGAGAGGAGATATGAATGAGTCTGGAAGCTCAGCGTGCTTTTAAATCAGTCGTGACGAATGACATTGCACGTGTGCAGGAATGTGTAACTGATGAGAAACTATTTGAGCAGCGATGCAAGTGCAGACAGGTATATTATCTCGTGTTGTTATTGTTCTGGAGCTATAATTAAGTATAATTTAGGGCTAATGAAACTAAACGCTTAATTTGTTTAAAACAAATAAGATTCCATGTGTACGTCAAACCTTAGAACTATTGTACGTTGAAATGTTATCATTGCAATTTTATGTAATCTTGACATTTAGTGTTTTATGATAATATCACAAATTACCAGCCTGTAAAATACACAAAGAAATGATCAATTTAAACTTA
Organism: Myoxocephalus aenaeus; assembly: GCA_038501785.1. Lineage (NCBI taxonomy): Eukaryota > Metazoa > Chordata > Actinopteri > Perciformes > Cottidae > Myoxocephalus > Myoxocephalus aenaeus. The sequence goes on along the minus strand of JBAMJR010000047.1, from coordinate 1,559,711 downwards.
AGTACATTTTCACTGATCACTATCTCGGTTTCCTTTTTAGTTTTGAAGCAAATTAGAGCTTTCTTTCCACCAGGAACGTCTTTTAAATTATTAGGACATTGCACGCTGTAGAACAAAGCCTATATGTGTGCAGAAGGCAAAACAATATGTTATGTAACAAGAAACGGCTAAACTGAAGAACAAAAGAGATGCATCTGTATTTCACTACTAAACTCACCTCACATGAGAATATATTCTTTTTTGTTACCACCCATGTAAAGCTGCACCTGTCCTGTCTGATGGGGACACGGTGTCCAGATACAATGCAAATAATGGCAACGCCTGTCTTTCCATGCATACGAGTCTGGCGGATGAATACTGGTGCATGTGTGCGTGCGAGTCAGCTGTACACAATCTGTACTAGAACACCCTGTACTTCTCAAAGCCTAAAGAGAGGAGGGGGAGTGTGGGGGGGTAAGCTGTGCTTCCAACAGAGGCTTTGACCTACATATCAACTCAGCATGTGTCTATATCTTTGTATCAATCTATGTGGTGTAATTCAGTTTACAAGAGGGATTATTTAGGCACTAAAATAGGCAATCAATGTCTCCACTCTTTCTTGTTTCTTCAGTGGCTGCATGAGTAGATAATAAACCCAGTAAATCCTTGGGAAATTAACTTCAAGGAGGAGGTTGCAATGGTGACCGGTCTTTGTGAGGTTTTTGTAGTCCAAACTGACTGTAATAAAGGAGACAATTAACAGATGAAAACACAGGTTTGAGAGCTGAAATAATAAAGAAGAGTGTTGGTTAATAGACAACCAAAGGAAGTAATAGCTGCTGAGTTGAGATACAATCACAAAGTGTTGTAGTGGATGCCAATTTGTCTTCTATGACAAATGCCAGATTGCTGCAGCAGAGGCGCGCCGCGTATCAATGGAAACAATTAGTTGTGAACGTCACACCTGAGACGGCATGTTTTTTCTCTCTCTCTCTCCGCTCTCTTTTTTTTGCCTCCGCCTGCGTTTTCTTCCCGCTGAGGTTGCTCAACGTGTCGCTGCTTGCTGCCTGCAGCCGAGCTGGAAAACGTGAGGGAGAACCACAGATTTAAAAGGAGGGAAGAATTTTAAAGCGACACATCAAATAATTTGTTGGGGAGGGATGGAGGGAGGAGGAAATCATTTTATCTTCAGACACCAGACTGCTTCATGCGTGGCAGTAAATAATTAAATAGAAGTCTGATTTAATATTAAAGTGCTTGTATGAAAGGTGCAGCACCACCACAAATCATTTATTCAGTGATTTAATATCCATGTCATCATTTATAAGGCCATAGCAGTTGATGTGCGTGTTGTATGACAACAAGAAGAGGCATTTATGACTTCTTATTGGGAACTATTTTATATACGATAGCTCAGTTTGCAAGTTGTGACTTAAAAAACAGAAAAACAGACGTTCTTTTGTTGTATTTTCTGCTTATTTCACGTTCACGCGACACTACAATGCAAAAGAAAGGAAAGAAAAGCCACAATCGTTCACCATATTAGAGGCAACATCCATTTTGTGTTGCTTGTCTCATTTCAACAATGCCAAGACTAGAACAAATAAAGATAAAGATGTCATTTGCAGGACAGTGTAATACCGTAAACGTCGGGTTACAAGCCGCTCCTACGGCTGATCAGTGTCCCCGCTGTAGCAAGCTAGTAGCAATGCTAGCTAGCGCTGCTGCTGCTACTGCCCGCGTCCCCTCTGCCCAAGTCGGGTGTCGAGCCTGGTCCCGCTACCTTCGGTGGTTTTCGGGGAGCTAGCGGAAGTTGGCACTATCTGCACTTTTGTTTTTGTTTTACTAGTCTTTAATGTCCTTTTTTTATGTTTTTTATATTTATCTTGTATATTGTGTGTGGAAAAAAGTACGAAGAGCAAGTGAAACCGGAGTCAAATTCCATGTATGTGCAAATTTACATGGCCATTAAAGCTGATTCTGAGAGCTAGCGGAAGTTAGCGGGGAAGTGACGGAGCGCTAGCAGGAGCCCCAGCTGGCTACAGCGGGGAGCTAACGGGGACACTGACCGAAGGTAGTAGCGGCTTGTAACCCGACGTTTACGGTAAGTATAATGTCACATAATGATGGTGATAGTGGTGTGTTTTTTTTTTTTAAATTGCATGTCTTCCCACTGCCCTTTTCAAAAAGATAACGGAAGTGGAAACGACGGTGAGGTCAGAAGCAAACAGGAAGCGTGGCGCTGACAGAAGCTGACCTCAGACGGCGCGTGTTTATATCTGGTTGAACACAATGTGCCAGAGGTCTGAGGACGTGGACGGCACACAGAGACAGGGTTTCAGAAGCAGGAGAGTGAGCCTCTGATGCAGATCGGCTCCATCCATCTCGCTTACGTTGCTGTTTATTTTTTTTTGCAAGGGAGCCAAATCACTCCCCGAGTGGTTCTGTACCAGAAAAGGTATAGGGAGGCATCCGAGTGTCGAGCCGAGATGATCTCAGAACAAATGTGCTTCTAGGTGAGAAGTCACGGTTTGTTTAAACTTCGCCGTGTCCAATTATCTGCACACTGAGCACACCCACGGATCGGCCCCGCAAACAAAAGAGGAGGATTCGTTGAGCTTCTCCTGGAGATGCGTCGCACACAGACGGGCAGATGCCGGCCAGATGAGGCCGTCGACTGCCTATTTACTCAAGGCAGTCCAGTATCTGGGCTGATCCAGGGTCAGGTCGAGCCTCGTGCTTTTGTCAACTGCATTTGGTGCACAGCTGCTCAAACACACACACAAACACACACCAGCTGTGGTGAATATGCAGGGGGAAAAAACCTTTCAGCACACATGAAATGAATACTGTAAACACACCAGCTTTAGAGCCGAAAGATCGTCAACGCAGGTCTTTTTTTCTCACTCGGGTCACGTTCGGGGCTATTTTCGGGCATGGCTGCGGTTTCGGGTCACATTGCGTCACACAAGGTCGAGACTTCTCCTTTCCCTCCCGTCTGAACTGCGAGTGCTGAGTGTTCCACCGCCGAGGCAGAGGAAGAGGAAGAGGAAGGACGTGCTAAAACGCTCACGCTGGCATTGTGACAGCCGAGCGCACCCTCTGATTGTCGCCGATCAGCACATCGTCTGCAGGGAACGGGCCGTCTCCACTTCATCAAGCAGTGCATGTCGCTCTGCGCGAGCGTGGGAATCAATTACTGTCGGTGCCACAGTGTGACGCAATCATCCGTTGGCCTCGCCGGCGTCGTGCAGCAGTTTGCGATGATAACGGAGGCAGAAACTCTACATTACACCTCAAAAGTCTGTGCAATTTTTGGAACAATGGGTCCTGGATTTCAGACTTTAACCTTAGAACACTAACGTTGGGTGGTTACGTCATTTTCATTGTGTTGCTTTTATCCGAGTTGTGTGGATTTCAACAGCCACGTGTTCGGGTGATTTTCACCCGACGTTAGTGATGGAGGGTGAAACGTTTCAGATGGGTTTTAACATTGAAGGGAAACTTTTCCTTCACAGGAATGGGTGGACCAAAGAACAAGTTCATAGCTCCATTATTTAAATTTTGAATCATGTTTTATTGACGATTCCCTAATTTTTCACCCGATTTTGAGCCTTTTTATTCGGGTCCCCCTATGATACTAAGGTAAAATAAAAGAAGAGTACTTCAACTTGCCTTGTATTGTTGTATTTTAATATATTTAGATGAGGAGTATATTTGATCAGGTACATTATACCCGACGTTAGTGATGGTGTGACTATTTTCAACGTTAGTGTTCTAGTTAAATACAAAGTCTCGGCCTTACGACAGTCTCGTGCACATCGCTTCAAAATGTCCAGGGAGAAATGAGATGCTGTCGATAAACTATTGTTGAAAAATGATGTTGATTCTGGAGTCTCTTTTAACTTTCATCATGTGTCTGCAGAACATTCTTTCCAGTGGCTGAAGCTCTTTACTCCATCCTGGTGAGCCGTGGTGACACAAACAGGCTTGTTGCTCTCTATATTTTACTGTATGGCCCATAAACTTAAAAGTCCTTCAAGCGTCCTTCTAATAAACCGGGACGGCCGGTGTCATAAACAACCTGATTAGGAGGAAAGCTCTTTAAGGGGACATTACGGCGTTGTGTCTCCTGCTGCGTCTGTTCAACAACGCTGTAATGACTGCACACACACAACTCCCTGTATGTGTGTGTGCCAAAACAAACAAAGTATTCAAATCATTTGGCGCCGCAGCTGTCTGCCTAGTAATGAGATACGTTCTTCGTCTCAAAGTATTAAATAATAAACGATGCAGGCGAGCAAAGATTCACCGAATGACACGACGTAATGAGCTGTAAATTCCGGACTAAACGCCTCTCGTGACATTTAATTCATCTCAGCTCTGCCCGTGCACGCAACCCAGGAATGAAAGCGCTTTCCCACAGTGACGCCGCCACACGATCAACGACGCGGACGTTTAGGAACCAGTGGAACCAGTGGGAGAAGAATCCGCCAGGTTGATGGTCTGACGGAGATTTTTAGGGTGAAAACTTTTCTTGTTTGCTCCTATGGAGCGAGAGAAGGTGCTGAGGGGAGGAAAAGTGGCGGATAAGAGCGGGTCGTAATCCCCCATAATCCCCTTCTCTCCCAGCGGGGCGCCAGCGGGGCGCCAGCTGCGGGGCCTCGCTCCCCGCGCTCCCCGCGCTTCCGTCTGCGGTTTGTTTTGAAATCTGAGAGGGCGCTCGCTCGGCGAATGTGACTTTGGGTGGAGGACAAACGAGGACAGGGACGAACATGAGCCGCCCGCGAAAAACAAATCCCCACGAAATACTGTGTGTGTGTGTGTGTGTGTGTGTGTGTGTGTGTGTGTGATTGTGTTAGTATGTTAGTGTGTGTGATTGTGTGCGTGTTAGTATCTGTGTGTACATGTGTGTGTGTTAGTGTGTGTGCGTGTGTTTGTTTGTGTGTGTGTTAGTGTGCGTGTGTGTGTGTGTGTTTGTGTGTGTGCGTGTTTGTGTGTGCTTGTTTGTGTGTGTGTGTGTGTGTGTGTGATTGTGTTAGTATGTTTGTGTGATTGTGTTAGTGTGTGTGATTGTGTGCGTGTTAGTATGTGTGTGTGTGTGTGTTTGTGTGTGTGCGTGCGTGTTAGTGTGTGCTTGTTTGTTTGTGTGTGTGTGATTGTGTTAGTGTGTGTGATTGTGTGCGTGTTAGTATGTGTGTGTACGTGTGTGTGTGTGTGTTTGTGTGTGTGCGTGTTAGTGTGTGCTTGTTTGTGTGTGTGTGATTGTGTTAGTATGTTAGTGTGTGTGATTGTGTGCGTGTTAGTATGTGTGTGTACATGTGTGTGTGTTAGTGTGTGTGTGTGTGTGTGTGTTTGTTTGTGTGTGTGTACATTATGTGTGTGTGTTAGTGTGCGTGTGTGTGTGTGTTTGTGTGTGTGCGTGTTTGTGTGTGCTTGTTTGTGTGTGTGTGTGTGTGTGTGATTGTGTTAGTATGTTTGTGTGTGTGATTGTGTTAGTGTGTGTGATTGTGTGCGTGTTAGTATGTGTGTGTACATGTGTGTGTGTTAGTGTGTGTGTGTTAGTGTGTGTGTGTGTGTGTGTGTGTGTGTGCGTGTGTGTGTGTGTTAGTGTGTGTGTGTGCGTGTGCGTGTGTGTGTGTGTGTTAGTGTGTGTGTGTGTGTGTGTGTGTGTGTGTGTGTGTGTGTGTGTGTGTGTGTGTGTGTGTGTATGTTAGTGTGTGTGTGTGTGTGTGTGTGTGTGTGTGTGTGTGTGTGTGTGTGTTACATGTTATCAACATTTTCAGATTGGCCCGAGTCCTATTTTTTATGGATATTTTCTCCGTTTGAATTGGAAAATAATTCATTTTATCTGCAGCAGCAGAGACGAGGGAGAGAAACATTTTCCTGCACCATCTATAATATTTGCGGATTTTAGTTTCATCTCATAGCAGCTCAGATTTGGCACTGAACATTTTGCTGGCAGTGTTTATGTTGAGTTTACGATCATATGCTGCATCCGATATCGTGGTTGTGCGTTAAGCAAAACAGTTTCATGTCTTTTCACGCTTCACGGCAGGCCCGGGGTGGGTAATCGGGAGAATCGGGAGAGGTCCCGGTGGGCCGCTTCACTTCTGGGCCGGTCGAGAATTGTATTTGTTGACATTTGTCACGTTAGTCCATCTTCTCTTAAAGTGGGCTACACACGTTCCGCATTCTGACACCGCAGCCTCGGCATGGGTTGTACCATGCGAGGAAGTTCACCCCTCCCAAATAGAGTTGGTTCGGTCCATTATGGAACCAACCAACTCTATTTGGGAGGGGAGAACTTCCTCGCATGGTACAACCGGTGTACCATGCGAGGAAGTTCCCCCCTCCCAAATAGAGTTGGTTCGGTCCGTAGCCCGTCTTTTCCAAAAGGTTTTCTCAGATAGGCTACCGATAGCTGGGCCGGCCCGACCGCAACGATCCTGGATGGACGGGAGGAAGAGGGCAGGAGGGGCGGAAAAAGCCAGGTTGAAAAAAAGAAAGGCATTGGAGGAGGATGCTGCCAAATGTGCCAAGCTTACCGATTTATTTTCAAGAGGACAAACACAAGTGGCAACTGGTAAAGAGAGACAAAGGCCTAATGATTAGCAACGTAACTATTCGGCTAACGTTGTAGCCTTGATTAATATCGTTGTAGCGTTGTCAACCTATTCCCAAGCAAAATATTAAATTTAATTAAATATTAGCCTTTTTATATCACCCAAAATATGGCGATCCATAGACTTTGCAAATATTATGCAAATATTGATATATAATATTGATATTGATATTGAAGTATGCAGTAATATGACTCTTAATTTTTCTTTGTAGCTTCGGAGCAGCAGATAAGAAATGATGAGCCCGACATTTGCAATGAGGAGGCCATGACTACAGGGACAGGTAGAGAGGATAACAGAGGAAACAATATGAATTAAAGTTATATATTGTAAGAAAGAGCAGTACTTGATGAACCAATATGCATTGTTTGCTCAGAAGTGGGTGTAGTAAAGGAGTAAATCACCACTATATAATACTCATGCAGAAAAATGCGTTGGAATGCTAAAGAAAAACTTGGAGGCGTTCATGTTAATGTGCACAGAGAAGGAAATCCTCATGTCTATAAGCAACGACACAGTTATAGATACAGTGGCTGAAACCAGTGCACTGCTTAGGCGGTTACTGATGCTGTAGATGCTGTTGGTGCTACTCACAATGTAACTGTATACTGTACTGTGAGTTGAACTGTAAACATTAGTTCAATATGCCTCTTTGTTGAAGACTGGGATACGTTTCAAATGTTTTATTCATTTATTTCTGCTTTTGTTAATTTATCAACCTATCCTTGTGGAATAGTGGAATATTTTTTGTGAACTTCTCATCTTAAATGGATTATTATTGTTGTATTTAACCTTTACATTATTTGTTGGACCATGGTATTAATAAAAAGAAAACTACAGGATAGTAAGAGCTGAACTGTTGCTTCATTTATCCAATTTCCACTACCATGGAAAAAGTGGGCCGGTCTTGAGCCTGAAATTCCCGGGCTGAAAAGTGGCCCCACTCCAGCCCTGCTTCACAGTCCTTGTTTGTGCAGATGTTGTTGTTTGTGAATGAAAAACGTGAGCAAAGATCTCCTTCTAGACTCAATATTTTCCTCTGAATGTTCAATAACAGACGAGATTAGAGGAGGAAATCCACTGCTGAGAATAGAGGAGATATGAGAACTAACTCTTCCGTGACCTCTCAGGTCTCCTTCTGCTCAACTTGCACTTCGAGTTTCTTACTAAAATGCGTCAAAAATTTCAAATTTTTTAACTATTTGCCCGTTTTAATTTGTTTATTTCATAATTTTGAAGTATTGAGTTAAAGTCCGGCTCTTTTGCGCCTTTTGTGAGGAGAGTTAAACTAAATGATGCAACCTCATGTCAACTTTCTGAGTATTTTCTGCAGGAAATCACTGATTTGGGTGGCTTTAAGAAACATAACAACAATAACAAGAGTTATAGAGCTGGAAATGAGCAGGAATGTCCACATGTTTTGAGGGTTTTTCCTATTAGCCTCACATGGTTCATCCAGTGACTCACGCTTCGTCTGTGTTCTGTGTGGAACCGGATGTTCAGATGTGGAGCAGCAGCTGACTTCAGTTGAAAGTTAGCGCTTGATTGAGTGCACATGTGCCGGTCTGTCTGTGTGTGTGTGTGTGTGTGTGACCGTAAAGCACAGACGATTCATTTGTTTGGGCGGCTCGGACATAACCGCAGACCGCAGAGTCGACTGATTGAAATGATCAAAGGGTTCAGAACAGAACATCAGATTTGTGTCAAAACAAAGTCTGACCTCACAAAGTCTCAAAGGGAATAGACTCATTTTTAGTACCGGGGCGGTCAAATTAAGACTGCGTTTGTCATTCTTACACTATTTTTAACCACTTTTTGTTTGGTGGAAAGCATCATGAGGTCAAGAAATGAAAAAAGAAAAAAGACTAGCCGACTAGCCTCGGTCCAGAATCAATACTTGGCTGGTTTTAAGAATGAAGCTATTTATGAAAAAAATAGCACCAGAAATGCACAAAAGCTTCAACTGAAAACAACATCAGCTGGATGGATATGATACTAACTGATTGACTCGGCAAAGCTAAATAATCTCTACCTCCAACAAAAAATCATCAGGTGAAGAAAACATATTTAATTTCTAATTCTAAATAAGCAGATTTCTTTTCTCCCTTTGGCAAACTACAGGACCGAACCTTTCACATTTAGAGGATCTAACCAGCTCTCATCGCAGCTGCTATTTAAAAAGGATTTCATCTGTATTTACTCCCTCCAGTGTGTGAATTCAAGGTGACATCACGCGCTTCAGTTTGGACGTTTCCTCTTAACTACAAAATCTGGATTCATCCGCAGTATAGTTGGGATTTTCACAGCGAGGAGAGCTCTGTTATCGGGTGTTTTCTGTGTGTGTGTGTGTGTGCAAACACGGAGCGTATTTGTGATGCCTGGACACTGGACAGGCTTATCCCCATGTAGCGTCTCGGAGGAGGGGATTGACAGTCTGGACGCTCAGGGTTTAGCAGGCCACCTGCTTTCTCAGCAATAAGGAACAGCACAGAGGGAGGTCCGGTTCAGGGGGTGCAAAGAGGATTTTTAGGGTTGATTTGTGAGTCTTTGTATGTCTGGAAGCAGCGGGCCGGAAACAGAGTTTGTGTGCATATCAGTTTAATATGTGCATTCATGTCAGTAAAAACGCTGGTTGCACACTAATAAACAGCCTCGATATGCCGGCAGGCCTTAAGACTTTACTGGGGGGATCACACTGTAAATAATTCTCTACTACGTCGGTGCCGCCAAACATCAGCAGCGGCACAAATAGACGAGGTTAATCCGCGTGTGATCCCTCGGCCTCGGAGTACATCCTGTCCCAGAGGCGGCGCCGCTTGAAGAAAACACCTTTTGTCAATGAAACGGGATTTGCGAAAGTGCCATCTGGACAAGAGCTCTGTCTCTGCATGCGGCGTCTGATCCACCGAGGCAGCCAGGCCGCCTCCTCAAGGTCAGGGTCTGGGATCAGACCGACCCGAGGAGCGAGAAGAGGAGGCCAGGTCGAGGCCGTCTGAACAGGTTTACATTAGATTGAAGACCTCAATTAATTAGATTGTGTCCCAGGACACCCCAAACTGGAGCTCTCCATGTTCCCAGGTCAAATTCTAACCATACCAGAGTACAAGAAGAAGATTAATTTCACATTAAGCAGCTTATTTTCATTGAAACAACTAAGAAATACAAAAAAAAAAGACCTAGTTTTGATCGTCTGAACTGAGAGGAAATTGGGCTTCCTGCTGTGTGCGACCTGCTAAAAACATTGTGCAGACGCACAGAGCTGCTGCACCCCGAGGTCGAAATCTGGCCCTGAAAATTAAAGTCTGACACTTTGTTGGTGTAAAATGTGCATTTATGTTCTTAAATATCGCTGAGGTGAATTTTACATGTTAGATTTGCAGAGAAATTTATAATAAACGTCAAAATTACTGCAGGATAAGCTTGACAACCCAATGTTATAGTTAATATATAGCTAATGTTATAGTCTTCTGCTGCTTATATGGGTGCATTATTACATATTAAGTGGTTACAATGTTGAGTTGTATTAACATTTATTCAATATTTAGTCTGCTGTCATTGATATAAAACTTAATGAAGGTGGTTTTCGGTCGTATTAAACTGCACGGATGTTAGTATAGAGAATAAACGCTCACCTGAGGATAACGTTATGTTATGGCCTGAATTATACAGGTACAAATACTGCTTAACGTGTACTGTAGCATCTGTCCATGTTGGGAGAAGATTAACGCTTTATAGTAATCCTATGTTAAGTTTTACATTAAGACATCACAGCAAAAGTATAAATATATAGGAGATTAAAAGGCAGACTTTCTGGTATGTATTATAATAGATAATGTATGTTTGTACGAATGACAGTACTTTTCTCACAAATGCAGATATTTTCTATTATAAAGCACTTTTGCAATCCTTAGTTTTGAATGTTGTATTAAAAATACTTAATTATTATTATTATTATTATTATTATATGAATATAATAGGGGTTTGCTTTTCCTCACAGTCAGCCATTAATTTTATAACTTGCTTTTAATAATATAATATAAATGTAATGTACAACACAGAGCTGGAGGGTGTTTCTGTGCAGCTTAAGCTAAATAATACAGTTTAAAGTGGTTTTAAAACCAGTTTACACAACAACAAAAACACGTCGTAATGTTCAGCTACTATAAGCGCCTTAACATGACGTCATCGTCCTACATATCTGCGCGCTCCCGTCTGCGCGTGCTCGACTAGCGTGCAGGGCCACGTGCAGTGGGCGGAGTTACCGTGAGACGGCTTTGAAGGGGGCTCGGTTGTATCTAACCAATGAGAGGTCGACGTTTAGGTAAATATTTACATGCCGGTACACTTCTGCGCATGTGCGCTGAGGTCTGGGGAGGACGCAGCCATTCATGCTTTTTAACTGGGATTGCTGTGGGTGAAACTACATCTTAGCATCAATTTAATGATTTAAATACAGAGTTGGTAGTTTTTATAGAGAAGTCATATTATTTATGATGAAATGTAACTTCTACTTAATGACTAAAACAACCACAACATTGTTAAAAAAAAAGAAAAGAAGAGTCCAGCTGTTTTTACAGTTTTGTTTTCATTTTTTTATTTGAGGTGCAACTGTCTAGTGCAATTGTAAAGTCACATTTGTGATGGGCTGAGGAACATGCACGAAACATCAACATCCTTCCGCTAGGCATTTTCCTTTCTTTCTTTTTCACCAATTGTCTCGTTATTGTGTTCAGCGCTCCAGTTGCGCAACTCAAAAAAAACAAAAACAAAAAAACACTTGGCTGTACAAAAGACACAAACAGAAACAAGGAGACACCATCGTCGTTCATGAAAAATAACACAAACGATATCGCACGTCCCCTCAAACGGTAAAACCAGAATAGTTTGATGAAGTCGAGCGACGCCGGCGGAGAGTTCACAGACAGCATGAGGCCGAGTGTCACGAGAGAGACACAGCACCCGGGTGTCGAGGTCAATAACCTTGTGTGTTGCCGCCCTGAGTTATGACATCACAGGTAGTTCAACACCTGGCAAAACCATAGATAGATATATATATATATATTTTTGAATAAAACAACTAAAAAAAGTGTGTATATATGTATCTATGGTTAGAAACCAGGCACTTGGCAGAGTTTAATTGGAATTTATTTTAATCTGTACAAAATGTCCTAGAAACAGTCATGTCCTACTGGTTTTTTCCTTTCCATCAATTATTTTATACACATCACTTGGACATTAATTACATCAACATGAGCGGAAACATGAACAGACAAAAACAAACAAAAAACACAAACCTTTCCCGAGAAAGAAGAAAAAACTAAACTTTTGATTCCCTGCATAAATGTTTAATGCTCTCCATCCAAGAACGGGGAGGGTGCACTGAGGGGGAGGACGAGAACCTCCGGGAGAACAAAGAGTTCTTCAAGTGAACGACGAGGCGCAGCTAATATATATATTTAATAATTCTTTATAAGCTCCTCTCAAGCCAGAACGTCATAGTCTTCAGATGAAGAAAAACAACGTCACTCTTGTCTCCCATTCCAGATGGGTCGCGTTTCGTCCGCTAAAAAAAGTGCATGGAGAGAAAAAAGAAAAAGAAAAACACGAAACAAGATGAAGAAAAGAAAAGAAAGAAAGTCAGGTGTGTGCCGGTTGAGAAGCGGAACGAAGACGATGGCACACTTTCCCACAGGTCCTGCGTTCAGCTCATTCCTCCGCTGGACGATGCTCTGTCCTCCAACTCATCGTCACCGCGATGAAGACGACGATTGTCTGAAGCAGGTAATAAAAGCGAACGCACACACACACACACACACACACACACACACACAAACACACACGTCGGTGCAACTCTGAAGTCTTTAAGTTAAATTAAATGTGCAACAAAAGAAAAGTTCGTCCTCCGGTTGAAAGTGTGCGCTCCTCGAGTCGGTCTTGATGCTAGAGTCAGTTCACAGTATGGCAAGACTCCATCCTCCTCCTCCTCCTCCTCCTCTTCCCATCCTTCCTCCTCAGAGTGCAGTTTCCGTGTTACGCAGACGTGCCGGAGCTCTGTGTGGAAGGGAGGACTTGTGCGGCCCCGGCCGCGACCGGGACCGGAGGCTGGGCGGCGCCGGTCGGGGAGCCGCCGGTCTGGACCTGCGCCTGGAACTGAGCCATCTGCTCGGGGCTGGCCAGGTTCTTCAGCAGGTTGTTCTCCTGCTCCAGCTGGGTGTTGCGCTCGATCAGCTCTTTGATCTGCTCCTTCAGCACCTCCACCTCTTCGCGCACCGCGTACATGAGGTGGCTCTTGACCAGGTCCTGAGGACGCAGACAGAGAGAGGGACACGGTTAAGACAACGCTCACGACCGCGACCTCTTCGTTACGCAATAATGACGACAGGAGATGTGTTTTTAAATTGGCTTGCAGAATAAAAACACTAAAGATCTGAACTTCTTGTCATTTTTCTAATAACAAAGCCCAGCAATGTGCTCGTTACAGCTTCTTAAAAATTATGATTTACTGCTCGTCTCTCATTTGTCATTGGAAATTAAATATGTTGACCGTTGGTCAGATAAAACATGCAATTTGAGGGCATCACCTCGGTTTCTGAGGAATATTTTCCCACTTTTTTTGTTGTCATTTTAAAGGCTAAATCAAATTATTCTCAATGAATTTGTCAATTAACTGACCAACATGTAGGAACTATGTGGATAATCGATTAATCATATCGAACATATTGTAGTTACAGTTTAGTCGTTATTTTTCACCAGGAAAATGTAAAAAAACCAAAATGTCACTTTGGTCTTTGAGGAATTATAATTGGTATCAATTAATAGAGAAATAGTCTATCGATAATTAAAATAGTGGATTGCACACTCCATGATTCACACATACTTCTTGACTTCCTAAACCATCCGTGGTCTCTTTTCTTTTTATGTATCGGCTTGTCTACATTTTAATTTACTCTCTCTTTATAAATAAAGATATATACGCAGACACCTACACTCACGAGACTCCCTACTATCTTTAACTACACTCGATCAAACTGACTCAGAAACCTGCCGTTAGGGGGAAACCGGTACTTTAACATCGTATATCGCTTCAGTCTTCACAGAACATAACGGCCGTCTCTATTAAGGACGTGGAGACAAACAGGACTGCGTGCACGATGTGAATTCCTCCTTTTCGGAGAAAGATTCACAATGTGTCCGTGCCGGAGCAGCCTGCTGAAGGAGGATTTGCCTTTAATCACCGGAGCATCCCCTCTGTGGACCCGCCCCTCCTCCTCCTCCTCCCTGCCCCGGTACGCAGTAAGGGAACAAAATGTTCCTGCATTGGGGTGGGAGGAGCCAATCACCGGCAGAGCTATTTATACTGAGCTGCGGGGAGGCTGCTGCTTGCCTAGCAACACTGTGCAGGGAGGGAGGAGGGTGAGGGACTACGTATGTATATGCATGAGGAAGAGAGAGGGGATAGCGTGTGAACCTTCGCCCGGCCCACATCAAGTTGCCAGCAAGCCGGAGGTCATCGGTCTAAATTATGACGGAGCAGGAAACTCCTGTTGCCATTAATTTAGAAACCAGCAGGTGCATTTACGCATAAAATTAGTGTTTTTGTTGCATCTGCAGCTGGATTTTACTGTTAAAAAAACACAATCATCCTTCTCATTCATTCATTCATTCATTCCTCCACTTGCCTAATGTCACCCTGAGATTTCCCTCTGCACAAAAGCCCCGACATCCACTCAAACATATTCTCATAAATCATAAATCTAGCAGCAGACAGGGCGCCGCAGCGCCCCGCGCTTACATAACGCACCAGACGGGCCTATTTACAAACACTGAGGATCAGATGCTCACCATTGCTTGTTCAATCTTGTTGTCGATGGCCACCACACTTGCACCGGAGGAGCTGGAGGACGGAGAGGAGAAATGTGTTGGTTAGAAGCCGCACACATGATGTTGGATTAGATGAAGATGCGTTTTCGTATGCTGCACACATGAATAAAAGCCCCGGGGCGTCACATTGTGACGTCGTGGTGAGGGAAACAGACACGCAATAAGAGGAGCATCTTAATTTAGAGTGTTACAGAGTCTGTAACAAAGCAAATGGAGGTCGAGGGGAAGAGAGAGAGAGAAAGAAAAAAAAAGGTCCGATGGCGGAGGATCAATGAGGCAACGTTTCAGGCATGAAATGAAGTCATCCAGATGGTGAGATAATGCGCAGTGACTTTACCTATTGTCAACCCTGACGGACGCGCTCTCCTTCCCGAGCACAGAGGACAGAAACGATATGGAGAAATTCCTCAGTTGACAAACGCCAAGATCCATCGCCACTGTGTAACATTGGGAAGTCATATCCAGCCCATTAAAACCCCCGGAGGCGATTCCTCGGCTGCTCGAACTGGAAGCCCAGCGGTATAAAAGTAGAAAAATAGCGCATTATTTTTGAGGGCAGTGAGGACTGGAGGACAACACACAAAAAAAAAAACAGGAAGGAGGAGGCGGTGTGTGTGTGTGTCTGCTCTCCGGGCGAGACCGCAGAGAGCTCGCAGCCGGGACGGAGGACACAAAGACTGAGCGCGCGGCTGCAGCTCCGCGCGCCGCGGCTCCCTCTCCGGGTAATGCATGCAGGAAAAACAGCGCCAGCGGCCGCGTGATTGGCGCAGACGCGGGGCTCATTATCATAATGCGTGCGGGGAGAGCGCGCGCTGATTGGTCGGGGGGGCGGGGCCTATCGCAACAACATCCCCTCTACCTGCTGCACCGGCCGCTATAAAAGCCTCCGCAGCCGCCCGCGAGACGGAGGAGAGGACGGCCTCCTTCAGAGTGAGCGTGCAGCAACTCAACAGCGGACATTTTGGGGGTTTTAGCCTCTGTTTCGTGCCCTATAGGCGCTGCCATGTTGGTTTCACGCTTAAATGTATAGCCTGCAGGTGATGGGACAACTTTGACTGAAACGGAGTCTCCACCTGTCGGTTAACGCATGTATTAAGCGGTCTGGGTATGGTGCTAAAACGATACTTTTTTTCTTCAAATTGAACAATATATTAACTGTTTAAAGTATGCTATGAATATAAATAAATAAATACAAAACACTTGACTTCAAACTAGAGCTTGAAAGGAAGCACTGAAATCTGCGGTGCGGTCCGGTCGGCACCATATTGGTTTTCGGTACCCAACCCTAGTCACAAGTGACGTCACTGTAATATCAGAGGACATAATCCATTGTTTTCACCGGCTTGTAAACAAACATTTGAGAACAACAGAAGAAAAGAGACGGACAAGCGGCTCCTTTGTCTTCTTTGCATCCGTTTGACCGTGCGAGGGGAACACGCTGTTCTTTACAATAAAGCGGTTTCTTTTGGCTCCATCACAAACGTCCAGGAGAAGTTTTGTTCCCGTATTTCTGTGACGGAGATGAAATGGAGTCGAGCGACAGAATACTGAAAGTAACGATTTGCATAACACAAGTATAAAATAATTCACTCGCTTATCTGTGTTTATATGGATGTAAAAGACGTCACTTTGGACTCCAGGGACATGTGACGGTCACTTTCAATTCAATTTAGTTTATAGCATGAACGATCAATTGATTAATCAAATACATTGAGAAATAAATGGCAGTGATAGTTGCAGCCCTATTCCTCAGTCTATTGGGCAAACATGTATTGTTGTTAACAGCTAATATAATGTTCTATCCACACAAACACTGTTTAAGTGGTTTCATAAACAAATGAGTAATTCATTGTAAGTTTGCAGAATAGATTAAGAAAATAGGAAACGTGATGTATAAAAACATCCAAATATGTTCAAGTTGACGATGATATAAAAACAGCAGATCCTCTCATTGTTCCTGACAAATGTCTGAAAGACTTGAAGACTCATTTTCTGTCAGTTAAGTAACTCGTTCATTAATAATCTTTCCAGCACTAGAAGGAACTTGTCGATAAGAACATTTGTCAGTGAAAAGTGTAAATATTTTAAGCAGAGCAGAAACAATTAGTCAGATAATCAATTTAATTAAATCATTTATTTAAAGCAAAAACAGTCAAATAAGCTGGTTCCAGCAGCTCAACTGTGAACATTAGGTGGATTTCTTATTGTTCCATGATATTAAAACAGAATATAATTGGAGTTTTGGACATGACTAATAACAAGAACAGCTGCAGCCCTAATTTAAGGAACCGTGGTGCTATTGATTAGTCATACCATCTGTTGTAATATTATACATTAATGAAGAACATGACACTTTAATTGCATAAAAGCACTTTTTTTGGGGTGTAAATTACTCAAGCAGCTGATCAGATCAATATTAACTTAAATTACTGATAATTTGAGGCACATTATTGTGATTTTATGGTGTGGACTCATGTCTCATGTTGGATTAAAAGGTGCACAAAGAAAAGGAAGAACATTCGGTGTTCTGTGTGGCAACATGGGGATCAGAAACGTGGACGAGGAGAAGACAAAACCTGCTTGTACGTTTGTATTTTAGGGCTTTAACGGTGACGGGGACTGATGGGATTTTTTCTTTCTTCCAAATAGAAGCAGCGTCACATGTTGGAGGGGAACATTAAACACTCAAATGTGTAGGAAAGATGTGTTTTTGTAGGTTGTAGATTGTTCTTGTTGGAGAGGCTGTATGGATATTGGTTTATTGTAGAGTGAAGTCAATTAGTGGCGTGATAACGGAGCAAAGGGAAGTAAAAATGAGCCGACTGGATCAATTGAGGAACTGGAACATGGTGCTTATCTGTGGCAGTTGAGATTGGAGGGAAAAACTCAACTGACGGCAGACCAGATGAAGTCTCGCTCCACGTTACAGTGGATGGACGTCAGCCAGCCTCGCACACAGTCGAGTGCAACAACATGCGTGTGCAGGAGCAAGAACATCGTGTCCTCAAACGCATCGACGGCCCTTCGGGGCTGCCGAGCGGGAGTGTGCGCACGCTGAGGCGATGTGCCTCGAAGCAGGTAGAGGCACAGTAAAAAGTCTCCTGGAAAAATGCTCTGCAGGGCCGACTCAACGAGAACACAGAAAACATCCACTCAACCGGACGCCGCCACAGCGATCAGACACACCGACACAAAGCCCCTGGTTTAATCCCGCCGACCGACGTGACAACACTACAGCCATCGTTACCTCTTCAGATGCTTGTCCAGCTCCCAGAAGAGCAGCTTCAGGGCCGTGGCGTCCGAGCCCTGCGCTCCTCTTGGCCCGGCCAGCCCCATCTCTCTCATTGATGCGGTCAGGCTAAGACACACACTGTGACCAAAGCAGAGGGACCCCCCCCTCACACACACACACACACACACCTGCCCCCGATGAGAAAACACCCCAAACTGCACCTCCTCCGTCCCCCTGACCTGCGACCCTTTAGGCCCCCTGCTCCCCTTAGCTGTTGGAGATTCCCATAGAGGAGCCCGGCTAACAATGGACAGGGATGGGAGAGTCCACGCGTGTGCATGCACACACACACACACACACACACAAACGGGAGCGTGAATCCTCCTCGCGAAGCCAGAATCGCACAAACACCCTCAGACGATGAGAGGAGATATGTGGGTGGGTTGTGATGTCACTGCAGAAGGAGTCATGTCACCTCCCCTTCTGTCATTATATAAACTGTCGGCAGGGATTACGGTGATCCGACCAATAGGATGAGCTCCTTTTGACCACACACTCCGTTAGCGCGCCAACAGACGCCTACAAGCTCCTCCCATCGGTCTGCAACATCCTCCGTGATGGAGATGGACCGAGTGTCGCCCGACTCTAAACCTCCTTGTATGTGTTTATAGTGACGAGTGGGTGCAACCCCCCTTAAATTCCCTGAATAGAACAAACATCCGCTTCTTGCATCCCTCACACTGAGCTTCTCAAGCGATCTCAAGGAGAATGTGTATGTTGAACCGAGCACGTCTTCAGCCAGCCTGTCACTCCTCATCGGTGGATGCACACACACACACACACACAGTATGGGTCTTCACTGGCTCACATGTACCTCCATGTTGGCAATAAAATAAATTACAGTGCGAACAAAGACGGCTAGCTAGATGCACGGCACAAAAAAACTCTACGCCGGAAAAGAGAACAAAGGGAGGAGGCGACCCTGATCGAAGATGGTGCGCAGTTGTGGGGACCACAAAATGGCGGCGAGGGGGCGTGCGGGCCGAGTTTGTTGGTGGGATTTAGCACAATGCACGCAGTGAATGTATTAACCTCATTAGGTGAAGGTCACATCTTTTCTTTCCTCCACTGTATGCGTCACTAATGTGAGAAACGGCCGAGGGGCCAGAAAGCAACGGGAGAGAGAAATGACACTCAAAATTTAAAAAAAGATACCGTCGCTACTTTAAAACAAAGCTCGTCATATCCATCTGTACATTGTGTGCCTGCAGATCCGGGGTCAGCGTACGCATGCCCGCTCGGAAACAAAAGGCTCGTCCGAGGGGAGCGTTTCGCCGACGCGGAGAGACGGACGACTTTCAGCCAATCGGCGATAGCGGAACGCTCCGCTCAGCCAATGGCGAGAGACCGCGACGCCGTGACATCACAGATGGGATGCTTTTATTTCATTATGTATCCACGTCCGTCTGAAGTGTACGTGGCATGTGCAGAGGGTTGACCCATATATTACCTAACCACTATGTTAAAGCGTAATGTATACTTATACTCCACGTGGGAGACGTAGCAAACAAACATGCGGTCAGTATTATGACATTACCACTCCTCCTCCTCAGTTTAAGTCACTTAAAAGACAAATTAAATCTTCCTTATTGGGTAGGATACTGTGTTGATGTTCCGCCAAGCTATTATTAGTCAGGTAATGAGATCTCCACTGTGCCAAACTGTGGGTAAAACAATTAACAGGCTCCAGTAAGCCTTCAACAAAACACCGATGCACAAAGTCGTCACAAAAGCCTTTCTACTCAAGACAACCACAATAATCACCTTCAATAAAAACGGCACCGGCTACAAGAGTTTGAGGAGATCTGAAGAGAAAAGTGAGGTGGTTTACGTCTCCGCCACGCCCAGTGGAGCTTACATAAGGGCGGATGTGCAGCCACGGTGTGGCAGCAGACGGTGTGGAGGAGCTGAAAGGACAGATGGAGCTTGCAAAAACATAAAGTTTCATCGCAAAACAAGGAGTGAACTATGTTTGAGCAAAGTGATCTTTAAATCCTGGTATTCGTAGCCCGAAGAAATGCTAAATTTATGGATTTTAAAGAGGCGGAACAGTAAAACCTCTGGCAATATTTTGTATGTGAGATAGGAAAGAAACTCTCTCTCTCTGTAATATAGACATCTAGAAAGAAGGCAGAGGAGAAGATATGCTTAAGCTCCAGTGGCTAAATGTTCCAGAAAAGTGTTGAATCAACAACGCCAACACAAAGCTAAAAGCCTTCCAGTGTATTTGCTGTACATACCCTAGAAGGCGCTCCCTTTCTACCACAGGCCTTCCTTTATCCACATATTCACAAAGGCACCCAGCTGAGTGTAAGAAACACTTCCGCCTCACTTTATTGTGCAGTTGGAGTGAAAGCAGAGCTTGGCCTTCACTCAAGCTGCAGTGTGTGGTCTTGAAACGGAGCCAACTGTAAGTTATATGGAAATGTAAAAAGGGTTTGATAGCAGAGGTCATTATAAAGCAATTAGGGAGGTGATTAAAGTGGATGATGTCAGACACTAATGCCTCCTCAAATGTTTCACTGCTTCTCCTCCTGCATCCTCCTTTATTTTTTTTTGCATGCCGCTCCGTGATTCGCCAGCCACCTTTCCGCATCGCTTGTCCTCGAGCCGCCGGGAGACGAGAGCTCGCGTGTGTCCCATTTGTGCGCGAGGCTATGATTGCAAACTGGCGGGATCCGGTTTTCGGGGAGGCTTTGAACGCCGGCATTTTACACAGAGGAGAACCAAGGCCGACAGCAAGATCAACACGCGCACACAGACACTGAAGCAAAAAGTGTGTTTACATCTCCCTGATTTAGAAAGAAATAGTGACAATTACATAATCAAAACAGGGACTTCTGCAGCATGCAATCATTTCACCGTTCAAAGGTAAAATTCATAAGCATGGGAGGTAGCGATCAAATACAACCGTCTGCTTGTTTGCAACTGGGGATAATCTCCCTCGGTCTTTGCCTAAACAGACAAAACAAAGAGCAGGAACGCCCCAAAACGCCACCGGCTCTCAGGGCACGGCGGGGCTTCGGGGGCGGCGACTCTCCGGAGCAGAAGTGAAATCGGTCTCTGCCGCGCACGCAACGGCTTACGTAAGCAGCCTCTGTGGCATATGGGCCACGAAAAGACACGGAGGAGACGGAGCTACAACATTTCCACTCGTGCAGACGAGAGCTATCGACACCCTCACACATTCCTCACCCACTATGAAGTGGACACGCAATTGTTTTTAGCCGAGGTCAAAAAAATAACACGGGGAGTTTTTTTTTTTGCCTTCTACATTTCATGTGTGATGTATAGAAGCATCATAGCGATGATGTCGAGAGGAGAAAAAAAAAAAACACCACATGCTCACAATATATAAGCTAGATCAACAGCGGGAAAAATTACTTATTTTTACAATATATATATTACAATATTTAAATAATTGACTGTTAATTTCTTCTGTCGACCGACTCATAGATCAATAGATTTATCATTTATTATCTGGCATGTATGACCCCACAAACACACTGCAGGAAGGGAATTGAGAAGAATGTATAGGGCTGGGCAATAATTTATATATCAAATATTACATACAAGACCATTTATTGTCGTTCAAGATCATGATGTCGTGTCAAAATCCTAATTCAACATGATGCACGATTATGTCATCTTAATCCGTAATGACAAACACAAACTGAAAATCTAATTATTCTTAATAAGTTAAGTTCATAATTAACCGAGAAAAAAACTGGAACAAAACAGCGACGGTTCAATAATAAATACACAAGATCTGGCTCAAATCAGAACAGATATCTAATCTCTCCTCTTGCTTCCATTTCTCTCTACAAACCCCCAAAAAGAAGGATAGTCGCATGCATATTTGTAAAAGCTTTGAATGCACACACAAAAATAAAATCTGGCTCTGTGTGACAAATAACATTGGGATTCCACAGCCTCTCCAACTCTCTAATCCATGCATTCAAATGAAGATTACACAATCAAACATTACACACGAAACATTAAAGACTCTGTCTCTGCAGAGTGTTTCTGTGTAAAAGGTCCGAGGGCTCCATGTCAACGTAAACACTCAGAAGGCTCACTGTCGGAGCGCTAACTGTGAGGATCTTCTCAGCGGCGGTTGAGAAACCTTTGCTCGAGGCTCTCTGCAGCGCGCCGGCATCATGCGGCGGTCCGAGCGCGTTTTCACTGGAGGGACACGGGGTCGAGGCCCCCGACACGGAAACAATCCGGACCGGCTTTCCACAGAATGATCACTCCTCTTTACCGCGAAGTCTGCGCTTTACCGGGAAGTGTCACTTTCAGGCCGGGAGTCGTGTTTTTCTTTAGTCGAGAGGTCACGTTACTGTGGAGGAGTTTGACATTTTTCTTTGAAAAATAAATAAAGAAAACCCCCGACAGTAACGGGAAGGGAACGGCCTTCCGTGAGCGATAACTTGTAAATATTTTTGGACAGATTATGGAGGCATTTTTTTCTCTGGCCTGCTGAAGAGCAAGACACTGTCCCTGTGCTGAACTTGACCTCAAAACGTAGTGTTGCAACGGACCATAGTTGATCTGGAGGTTTTTGTGACGAATGTGAAAACAATAATAATCTGGATCCTTGTATACATGCCTCTATATACAAAAATACATTTAATAAAGCGTCACATTACATAAACTTCCATCTAGTCTGAAGGCCAAAGGTGATGCAGGTCAGGAGACAACGTGCACTTAAAGAGTATCATCACCAACGACGTGGGATTCTAACGCTACGTTTATTTCTTTTATCGGTTAACTTGAAATATTAAAACAACGGACGGACGTCATGTCATCCGTAGAAAATGTAAAATGTAGATATTTCAGTATCAAACACACAGAAATTCACTACAATATCTGCATTTCAAAAGCAGAAATGATGCCGCCAAAAATAAACAAAGTGGCCGAGGAATCTGGAATCATATGAAATCACATCGCGCGCAACTTGCAGTCATTCAGTGGCAGGTGACCTTTGTTCAGGAGTCTATTCTCCTCTCGCAAAGCTTTTACTTTACATTACATTTAGCTGACGCTTTTATCCAAAAGCGACTTACGTTTTTGCTCTATACACCGTAGACACAGCAACGGGGGGCGATTTTAAGGGTCTCGCTCAAGGAGGTTCAGTTATTGGATCAGAAATATCTCACGTCTCTCCTGTTGCTGAGAGAAAATGACGAGAGAAAGAAAACAAAATGCGTGTCATAAGAGCGACCGGTTAAAACTAGTATTGTCGCCTCTCCTCCTATTTGCTGCTATTTTCAATCAGTGTAAACGCCAGAAGGAAAAGAACACAGCATTAAAAACGTCTCTGCCGTAAACACCTACCATTTCTCTCACACACACACACACACACACACACACACACACACACACACACACACACACACACACACACACACCAATAAGCATCCTGACGGGCGAGCTCATAAAACTACTCTGCTGAGAAACACATGCCGACATGCACGGACACATTTTACATCCTCCCTTCAAGAATCTGCGGCTCTGCATGGAGGCACAAGGCGGGCCAACGTGATGGCGCTGCACCCCCGCCCAAAACCTGAACCTGTCAGAGCCGGATGATGCTCAGCTCTGGCTGCATCAAGACACACACACACACACACACACACACACACACACACACACACACACACACACACACACACACACACACACACACACACACACACACACACACACACACACACACACACACACACACACACACACACACACACACACACACCTTTGCCGTCCTGATGTGTCGCCTCAACTGGGCCGCGAACATTTTGGTGCACATGATGAAGTCAGACCAGTAACATGCAAAAGCAAAACTATAAAACAAGCAACTGATGATTATTTTTTATGATCAATTCATTTCTCTTACGCAATAATAGATAACAAAATAATTGTCAGTCACAAGTCCAAGAAGACATTTTCTAATTCAGTTTACTATTAAATATATATATATATATTGTTTTAAACCAGCAAATTCTCACAATTGAGGGAGTGAAACAAAGGCTTTTCTTTTTGAATATTTGCCCTGAAAAAAAAAAATGTTGTTGAATTTTTGTGTTGATATGCTGATCTATTATTTGTTTCAGCTCTACCATGAGTTCTTCAAAAAAAAATGTGTAATTAGGTTTAAAAACAATCAGCCTTATAATGTTAGTACTAGTGGGTTGTAGTATAATGGAACTAGAGAGCCATAACTCAAATGCATCCACGCAATAGCTGTGAATGTTGTGTATTCAGAGTGAGACAGATAAATAAAAACATATGGTCTAATAAAAGTCACAATCCTTTTAGATACATAAAACTATATATTAACTTGTCCATGGAAAGAGTAACTCATTTCTTAGTGATTCATACATTGCGTGCAGGAAAGACCTTTCCTCTGAGCACATTTTAGGTCAGTGATTCTCAAAGCATGTTAGCGTTATATAAACAACTGTTGAGCAGGCGGGGAGGATCTGTGAAGCGATACTGCCCTCTTGTGGCGCGACCGCAGTGCAACGACGCGAGAGAGACGACAGTCGAGTTTACATCTCTATTGAAGCGTGATTTCAACACGTCATCTCTCATTAAAAGACAAACTGCTGAACTACTCAGGTGTGATTTACTGCTCTTGACATCCAGGAGATTACAACCAAGAAATAAGAAGCAGAGACTTCACTAAGCTGCTGTCTGACTTCTAATTTAAAAGAACGACAGCACAATTAAAAACAGAAACCAAGATTGCAAAAGCCTCGACACTGAGCGCATCATATATAATATATAATATATACGCACGCTTGATGTGCTAAATGCAAGCCGTCTGGCTGCACAAAGACGGCGCATTAGAGGCAGAGAGTTTCCATAGCAGCACATCTGGTTCTTGCCTCTGTTAAACTACCTGGGGTGCACAGGAATGCGAATCACGCTTCGTCTGATAAAAATAAATAAAAAAACACCAGCAGATGTGCTTGTGGAGAAGTCTTTCGACTGGAATATCACAGAGGTTCAATTCTAATACGTTACAATATTCTAAAACCTAAATAATATAAAATGTAAGAAATCATGCAGCAAAGTCTCTGGTTTAATGAAGACATTTGTTGAGAAAGGCCAACATATAAATATACTTTACTAGTATATTTATAGTAATCTCTTCCCTTTAAAACAACCCCTGATTTCCTATATTAATAATTTAATTCCCATTTACCCCAAAAGTCTCTTTGGAAACGTCCTCTAATCGACATGTTTTGTAGATTTGTTTGGTCCAAACTAAATTAATTTGTTTAAGAGGTTAACATTATTGAAATACATTGGAGTTCATCTGGAACAGATCAACAGTATAGCATAAGATAGTAGACGCACAGAAATATATCGCTGAGAATGAAAGAAGGCTTTTGGCTTTGAAGCCGTCAAATCAGCTGCTGAATAAATGACAAAACAATGTTAATTATGCAATTTTTGTTGTTAGAGACTTGCAGATAAAACAACAAAATATGATTTATAAAGCCGAAATAAAGTTTAAATTTGTAAAAATATGGAAACTGAATTCTGTACAGATTAGTTTCTTCCAAGAGAAAATGCAACGCAGTCCACTGATGCTTAAATTGTAAAGAAAATATGAGGAGTCTCATTTTATTCTCGTCTTTGTTACGTGTATTACTCATTAATGAGTGTCCAAACAATGCAGCTCATTTTGGGGTGTGTTCACCAGAGCAATGGTTCAGTTGGGCATGACTCAATGCTCAGTTTTATGTTCATATGTTCATATGTTCGTAAATGGATTATTCGTCAGAATAATTAACACTCTTAAAGTCCAGAGAGTCTCTTGGAAAGAAGCGAGGATTGTTAAACATCACAACATGAACTCTACTTCTCTCAGTAGATCCATGAATCCATATTTGGTCCGAGCTGCCGGGAGTTTCCGCCCTCTGCCTCGTAAAAGCTCTTTTATGACCGGAGAGCCAACTAAAAACAGGCGTGTCAATATTAACATCACAAGTCAAAGCCGGTATGACTGCAGTGCTCGACGGGCAGGTTATTATCTCTAAAACATAAGCTTTCAGTCACATGCTGACGTTAAAAACACATAAAAGGCATCTGTGAGTGACAGAATATGTGACATGGCTTCAATTATGAGGAAGAGAAAGTCAGTACACAGAAATATGATTTTCAACGCCTAGAAATTGCAATCAACCGAGAGACCAAACTAACTAACTCTCATCTCATCGTTAACACTTTTAAAAACAGAGTATCAGAAAGTAGGAAAATTACACAGCTCATCATCCCTTAATCAAAACAGTGTGCTACATCAGGCCCAACAAACAGGAGTCTCCACTTTCTCTCTCACACACTCACACACACACACACACACACACACACACACACGGCCCATCTGTTGACGGTTAAAGAAGCGCTCTGGGCCGACTTATCCCTTCACTTTGTATTCAGGCTGTAAACCTGTGACTGCTCGGTGCACGTGTTTACTTCATTAAAGAAGTGGTACAACACTGGAAAAAGAAAAAAGGGTCAACATGAAAGTGATAACGACGTGTGCAGAACAAACAAATAATCAATAAAGATTGCACCTCGAACTTTTATGGCTCCAAAAGGATGAAGTCAGATAGATAAATTGCCCTAATAAATCACACTAACTCTACTATGACACTCCCTTTATCTTTGATACAGGAAATCCACACTTAATAATGATTAGACGACGAGAAAATGATCTTGGCGTGGTGAATTATTTCGAAATAACCAGTGTGCAATATATGCAGGTATTATTTGGGTTATTTTTGCTTAAATATGCTGTACGAGAAGAAAGACGCAGACTGTGCTCACAAAAGCTTTGTGATATTGTTACAATCGTTTTATGCATCAAAACAACTCGAGTGGTGAAACAGCTCTGCAGCTAATATAACTCTGCTTAAAGAGGACTATTTTGGGGGTTTTACTGTGCATTCTTTGCTCCCAGCCATCTTCACAGCTGCAAACTGTGGTGAGCGATACATAAATTCATCCTCTGCAACCTGTATGACAAGTCATTCTTCTTTGTAGTTGTTAGTGGAGAGAGAGAGAGAGAGAGAGAGAGATCACATGCACAACAGGTGGACAATAAACTGGAAGTGTGTGCGTGAAAGTCACGAGTGTTTTCCTAAAGAGATGCTGGCAGCGAGTCAAAGTCAAATTATACCGGCACCGGCCTGCAGGCTGGGTTTCCACAAGAGGAGCCGCCGAAAGCCCCGATTAATATCACCGGCCCCTCTGCACTTTCACTGACAGAGAGGGAAACGGGCAGCAGAGCAGGTGAAAAGACACAACCGCACATCCTGCAAAACAGGCACCACCTTCACAACGGCGTTTTACAACATGACATAAGTCACACGCACACCGCTGTGCTGCGTCACGCGCTGTCAGAGTCATGGCAGCTGCAACGTGATGCTCTTAAAGAGCCAAACTGGACTCTCGACAACAAGAATTCACAACTGAAATTGAGAATGAAAGCAGCTGATTTGTGCGCTTGGTACAATAATATTCCAAACAGTGCTATACAAGTAACTTATGTATTAAAAAAAAAGCTTGAGCACAGTCTTCCTATCAGAGCTGCACAGACTAATAAGTCATTTAGGGGTGACCCAAATTAGAGCAATCAATTACGGCATTTTTTAAAGAAAAAAATCTCTGGTGCAAGATTTTCAAATGTATTATTTTCTCAAATTTAAAGTGATTGCAAACTGAATATCTTTGGGTTTTCTCACATCACCTTGCAATGTGCATTAAAAAAAAAAAATCTGTAGCACTTTGTTTCAATCTATCTATTCTCTATTCACATTGGGGTAGATTTAGAAGAAAACCCAGAATCTCTCTGCAGAGGCCTTCTATACGTTGTGCTGTGGCTGTCATTACTCATGCAGGCGCTGTTCTTGGACATTGTGAGCTCCTTCTGGCTGCTTACACGTTCATACAAACTGCTGCTCGCCGTCATTAGTAAATACAGGTGTATACGCGTCATTATTCGGGGAACCTGTAAACTTCCCCGCGGCACGGGAGTGGACGGTAATAACGAGGAGGAAACACTGCATGCATGCAGGGAAAGGGGAGCGATATTTTCAAGGGTGGGTGAAGAAGAAGAAGAAAAAAGGGGCGAGGAGAACAGCTGAGATGATGCAATGTGACTAAGAGAGATAAACAGAGAACATGAGCAAGTGACAGAGACGTAGCAGGATCACACGTCGACACGACCACGAACAAGGCCGACACTTTTGACCGTCTGCAGGACGGCGGCCGATTCGCGACAGACGGAAACGCACTTACGGAGACCATGCAAAAGGAATTGTTGACAAAAGCCTCCACAAAGAATACAGTCCTGCTCCGTCTGAACTAAACCAGTAGTTGTTGCACCCTGCGTCTCTCCGTTCCTCGAGCTCAGAATCGGAACAGCTGACAATACATAAACAGCCCAGCTCACCAATGAACTGCTGTGCTGAGCATTAAATTAGAGGAATGTTTACTGGGTCGCACAGCAACTGTTGTTTTAATCATGGAACTCCCCAGAGATGATAGATAGATAGATAGATATACACACACAAAATTGGGATAACTTTTTAGACGGTTATAAAAGCCACAATATTAAAGATTATGTTTTGCATTTCAGTTATAGGTGCTTGGGTGAGGCCTCAGTCAAACTCCCTCCATGCCCTGCGGGCATTATTGTTGTACTCACAACATGAAACTCCTGCTAAACCAGAACACAGGGCAGTACAGAGGTAACACTACACTGCTGCCACAACAGTGCTCCATCTCTCTGCAGGGAGAGTTTATCAGATTCATGCAACGCAACTCTCGACAGTCTCTACAACATGGACTAACGCTGCGTCTTCAAAATGGGGCACGGGAGTTTGTTTCCAGGGCAAAACGACTCTATTTCGTCCAACCGTGCATTATTAGAAAGCACCTGCGAGTGCAATAACCGCTTTTGAGCAGCAGAAATAACAGGAACATAGGATTGAGTAATTGTACACGTAAATAAACCACTGCACAGTTCCCTAGGGTCGGTGCAAATCATCAGATGCAGTGTCTAATAAAAGACTAAACCTGAGGGGAGGTGGGGAGGGAGACGCAAATACTGAACGAGAAAGGAAGGACAGTGAGAGGCAGTGCAACAGAGAAAACGCAGCCTTGTAAAGAGTCCTGCGCTGATAGAGGTAGGGGGTCTATTCGCTGCTGAGTCACCAGCAGACTCCCCTGCTTCTACTCCAGCCACTGATGTTTTTACAATAGCAAGCCCAGCGAGTCGTTTTTCAACCACCGTCATCTGTAAGCTGACAGAGTGACCCTCAGGAGACACGGGGGTCGAGCAAATGTGACATTGGACTCCTAGATGTGAATGAAACTCAGCAGAAACAGGCAGAAAACCAGCTGCAGCATGTTGTTTATGAGGAGAGCAGGAAGGCTACGGCGGTGGATAAAAATCCTTTATCAGTATTATCACTATAAATCAGACTTTGTACATCATGCGTAGTTGTTTCAAAGATGTGATGAGGAAAATATATTTCAATACACTGCAAAACAGACTTTACATTAGAATAAACAGCTTTGGCCGCACAGTCTCACCTGTCCTCCTCTCCATCAGCATGCGGAGTCCTGATGCCTGCAGCAGCAGCAGCAGCCATGAAGGCACTGGCCTCTGCTGACATCCCCATGTGGGCCATGCCAGCCATGCCGGCCTCTGCAGCCCCCTCTCCACCTGTTGTCATCCCTAGCCTGGGAAAACTCAGCAGGCCTTGGTGCTGGAGCAGAAGCTTCTGGGCATCCTCCAGCTGGGACGTTCTTATGGAGCTCCCTCCACCCATGGTGAGGAGAGGCTGGAGGTCAGCTTGCAGTGCAGTCAAAGGCGTGTAGTGGGTCGTCGCATGGGTGGGCGCTCCTGGGAGTCTAGCAGTGGAGTGGGGCTGTGGTTGATTTGGGAGGTTCTGTGGCTGTCCAACAAACGGGGCTACCAGACCTTGATGGGTCAGCTGCTGAGTGAAGCTGATCGGTGGCTGTGCCGCGCCGCCTGGAAGCGGCGATATGGAGATTCCTGTTGTACCATGCGGCAGCGGAGGCTGGACCTGGGTCTGGAAGGGAGCAGTGGGCTGGATAAAGTCTGGCTGACGGATGCCTCCCTGAGCCGTGACCCCTGCATGGAACTGGGATGCAGGGTAACCTCCCTGGGGATCCACAGAATAGGGAAACTGCTGGGGTATGACAGGTTGAGGCTGATTTACACCCGCCTGTGCTGTTGCTGTGACAGGAGCCACTGTTTGCTGCATTTGGGCCCCACCAACAAACTCCAGGGGCGACACATAGGTCAGAGGAGTGGTTTGGGCCAGCCCCTGCGGTGGGCTCTGCATGGCTTGTGGACTAGTGAAGTCCTGGCTCGGCTGCTGGTAGGGCTGAAGCGTGTGCGGTGGATGTGCAGCAGGAATGCCCTGACTAATCAGAGCGCTACCCAAATCAGTCTCTACAGCCACTTCGACACCTTTTGGTGCCTCAGATGGAGTTTGATGTGGAACCTCCTTTTCATAATAATCCGTACATGTCCATCTTCCTTTGCGGAAAGGCTCGGAGTTAGTGTCTAGTTTGACCACCCTAAAACGAGAGCCAGTAGCAGTCTGAGTCTGTGGGTGCTGGGTTTGAGTGTGGAGGGCAGCAGCAGGCGGGCCTGTTCCTCCAACAGAAGCCGAGTGCCCACTCACACTAGTGTTGTCAAGACCTGCAGGCCCAGGAGGAGGAACTGCAGCAGCAGACACATTAGAAACGTTCACATTGCCTTGAAGCTGTTGATCAGCGGGTGTCCCGCCGACAACAGGGGCCGACGGTTGGGTTGTCCCACCTGCAGGTGTACTGTTATCCAACATTGCCGGCCTCTGGGACAGAGATGGGCTGGAGCTACCCACGGGCACAATGGGAAGAGCCGGCACGGAGGGCTCGCTTCCTCCCAGGCTATCAGAGTGATGATGGTGAGGCTGGCTGTGTTGCTGAGGATAATAATGATGGTGCATGGTCCCGTTTACCATCGAGGTTTGCTGCTGAGACCCCTGAGCGATGGAATGAGGGTGCAGGGGCTCGTTAGGCGACACGATTCCAGGTGTGTCGACCCCGTGAAGACTGTTGAGAGTATCATCAGAGGAGCTTCTCTCCGGCACGCCGGTATCCGTGGCCCTGGACACGGACACATCCAGCATATCGGAGGAGGAGAGGTCTTCTGTGTGGGACTCATCCATGTCATCGTAGCTCTCAGTGTCATCTGCTAAACTGTTGTTGCCGCTCACGTTGACCTGAGCCGAGGTGACGCTCGTTATCTGAAAGCCACTCTTTTTCTTCACCTGAGCGGCGGCCACCTGGGACTGGGGCTGGTGGTGGGGTCCGGGAGAACTGGATCCAGCCTGGGTGGGATTGTCATCGACCGCGTTGGCTCCACTGGAGGCCCCGCTGCTGCCTCTCCTGTAGTGGAAAGCCGTTTTCCGACTCCCGGGCCCGGACGGGTCTGCAGAAAAGTCCTGGTGGTGCATCTTCAGCCTTGAATGAGTTCCTTAAGGCCGAGAAGTGGCTGTCTCTCTAGCTGAAACAGACGCTAGCTAGCTAGCTAGCTGGGTCAGCTGCAGTGCCGCGATACTAACGAGCCATAAGTGAGAAGTCAGATCATTTACGTGCTTTAAAAACCGAACCCAACGTCCCTGGATGCAGTTACCCCGACACACAAGCTCGTAAACGACGTGGCTCTTCCTCCCCGACGTGTTACGCCGCTTCAGATAGATACAAACACTGTATTCAGCGATTCAAATTAAATAAACAAAGAAGCCGTCGGTTAGCTCGAAGCTAAGTCACCGCAGCGGTTAGCCGCGCGCCGCCACAACTTCGTGTGTCTCCTCGCGCTCTGTGACGTATGCTTTGCAGGTGTCAGTGTCACAATTGCGTACACGTGTACAGGTATAGCCGAGGGTAGTTTAATTGTACTGAGGTGGTCTTCAAAGTGAACGCGAAGGAGTCTTAACTGGCCGGTGTGTGTCGCAGGAAATCAGTCGTCGCATCAATTCCTCTCCCGGGACATCGAGTATCCTTTTTCTTCTTCCTTAAAACAAAAATAATCCTGGCAAGGAATAAACTCCGTCTGTCGTCAACAGTGTCTAAATAATACGTCTTTGGTGAAAAGCGTCCACTAAATCCATCTCGAGGCGTCTCGCTGTGTTTGCTGTCTCATTGCCGGTGAGCAGCTACCGACCTGTCAGTATCAGAGGAGGGAGGAGGAATGCAAACACTGCGATTGCGCATGCGCGTCTCTGCCCAATTCGTCATACTGGTGCAACATTCAGGCTCAGTTTTTAAATCGGAATGTACGGAATATCGACTTTACTTTGTATTTATGTTTAGCGATTTAATCTGTTATTAACCTTTTTTATAGTTTAGATCATTTTAATATTAACAAATTGGGTGTTTAATGTAGAAATGATCAATTGAATAAATATCCATGGTAAGACTTTCTGTTTTACAATATTTACTAAGCAAGTGAAGGCAGCACTAAGACGAAGTATTTTCCTTGTTAATTTGCCTGTTACTGTTTACTACATAACACATTAAATCATTATCTAACATTTACACATGAATTATAAACTTAGGTAAGATTGATTTTCCTCACAATACATAATTCAGTATCTTTAAAAAGCTTCTATTTGATGTATTCAAATAACCTTTTGATGGAAGGGATAAGTCAATCATTGCTGACATGTCAAGCAAAGCAAGTCCTGACACAAAATCATCTCCTCATATAGGACCAGCTTGTCTTGCCTGTTGGGTAGAAGGTCAGCCATTATTACACAAATCCACCAATATAAATCTTACGCATCAAAAAGCACTTTGATTTTGATGTACTTATCTGTTTTGTATCTGCCTTCTGGCAAAAGATTCTCATTTTAAACATAAGAGGAGGACAGGTATAACTGACATGTTGCCAGAAGGAAGCTGAAGATAAATCGAAGAGTTGAGACACGCCTGTCTGAGCCCTTCAAACTTGTCAGCATCACAGCTATTCATAAACACATGACATGCACCATTAAAGGAGGCCGAGTTATGGGAAAGTTCCAGTCTGAAGTCTGATTCCAAAGGTTGCATAATGTTGAAACTGCAGTAAGTAAACAGAGAGATGTAGGCCATGCAACCTGAACGTCAAGACTGTTCCCAAACAGCTTCTGCTGATAGGGTCAGACAGTGTTTAGTAAACAGGAGTTATGCCAACCTCTACTTAAATTGAAATGTAATTACAATGTATAAAAAACTCAGTCACAGGAAATGTTTCACTTAATCAGTGGTGATTATTTTTATTGTATATTTTTATTTATTTTTATTTGCACAATTCAAACAATAAAATAAAACTCATAACAGAGATAAATGAATATCACAGTGCAGGAAGAGACAAAAAGCCAACTGGGCTTATTTGACAATATTTAACATTTTACCAAAATTACAAACATAAAATGAAATATGCATAAGATCGACAATAAAAGAAAAGAAAGAAAAATAATGTAATTATGTCAAGTATGTGTGTGCATGTGTGTGCATGTGTGAGCGTGAAAGTCAGCATGGCTTGCGTTTGTTCAGGGATGTTGGCTTATAGCCCTGTGGCATTTCCTTAGCAATGGTAACTAACAATTTAGATATAACAGCTAAAACAAGAAAGACATGAATACTAATGCATACAAATACGTTAAAAAAAACTCTTGCAAAACAGCAATTAGACTTTCTTTTTGGCAATTTTTGAAACATTTTATAGAGGGACATTTCTTTGTTAGGTGGAAAAAGTCTTTCCATAATTTGGTTCCGCTAAATCTAATAGAAAATTGACCTCTGCTAGTCAGTAATTTAGGAGGATGAAGATGTGAAGATTGACGCATTAAAAAAATTATATTATATCAAAGAAATAACAAACAAAAAGCATCGAGCTGTCAATAAGAAAATATATTTCTCTGCATGTGAGAAGATCTGTTTTTCAGTTCATACCAACAGGGTGGAGAAAAACTCAAAACTTTTGGCAAAATAATGAAATTGTATGCAGCATATGATCCCTTTAAGAAGATAATATACGTTTTATTTTTGTCGAAACTGTGTTTGAGGTGCTGACTGAAGGTCGTCATTTGTGAGGCCAAAGATTGTGGTTGTTGGATGAGTTTAATCCACAAACTATCAAACCAAATAAACATTACAAAATGTAAATGATTCACACTGACGTAGGATTGCACTTTATATGATACAATATTCCAAACAATGATTGATCACAGTGAGTATTAACTAAAGTATAAGAGCAAACACTCCAGGTCCCAACAGGAATATTAGAGTAATCCCGCAGAAGAAGAAACAAAGACCGCAACGTACAACGATCTCATTATAAACTCTGACCTAAAACAATCCTTCATTTCCATTGACATTTTTGCAATAAAGACATGGGAAATGTTTGTTTTGCATGTCAGTTTCAGGATGTTCCTCGAATTCTGATTACTTTGTGAGTGTTGTTTTAGAAGTTAAACAGAATTTAGACAAAAACAGATTCTGTAGATTTTAAATGTATTCAGTGGTTAGAATGGAATCCAAACCCAAATGTAAAAATATAGTTACAAAGTGAAATTAAATAAAAACCCTTTAGGTCCATCGTAATTTCCTGTGTGGCGGCATTTGTAGCAAATGTCAGAAACTGTCCCCACTGAAAAAAAAACAAAAAACAGATATCTTTGTCAATTCATTTTTACACAGAGCAACGACTGTGGGTCCTACAAGTGAATACTTTCACATCGTCATTGGTCATTTGCTATTCGTTATATTGGTATGATTAAAGTGATAAAGAAGATAGAAAATATATGTTTGTTTGCATAGGAAATCATTTTTTATTGTTCATAAAGCAATTGATCAAAGTTCAAAAGGATTCCTAATAACTGGAATTAACTTTCAAAAAAATATTTTTTCATATCATGATTTGTGATCATAGGTATTTTATTTTGTCAATAATTTACTTCATTATTTTTCCGTTGTAAAGGTGGGGATTCATATCCTGCGGCGTAGACCCAGTTGGAGACCCACCCAGGATGTGTTGCGGTCTTCAGGGGGCCGAGACTTCCGAAAAGCCTGGTCCACTTGATGGCTGTAAAAATGGAAAAAGGACTTTAAATATTTGCTCTTCAGAGACATTTTCCCGTGGATAAAATGCATTACGGTGGACAACGGGATCATCTTGTTCATGTCTCAATGGTGACATTATTTACATTTTCTCTTAACATCACACCCTTGAACATAAGCACAGGCCTTATTATGGAAACAAATATATGACATTTAAGACCCACAATAAGGATTTGGATTTGTCAGAGGAAAAATACCTGAACTATTTCCCAATTCTTAAAGTGAGGCTAAAAATCTCAAATAAAACCTTAATAAAAAGTGTATTTTTGAAAGGTGGCTCAAAAAACACGCTGCCTACTGCGCCAACGAGGCTCAAAATTCAATAAACATGCACGGTGTAAGGCTCTTTTGTTTAATCAACATGAACAAAATTAACCAATTGTCTTTTTTTACAAAACAGCCCAGCTCAATTGCCCTATGTGGGAGTCGAACTTGCGACCCAAATAGGGAAATTCGTGAGTTGAAATCGATGTAAATTCGCGACGAACGGTTTTTGAAACATAACCTTTGACGTTTTGAGTTGTAGTTTTTTTAGGTCACAGAAATGAACGCTCACTCATTCAACCCAAACACTCCAGTGTGACGTACCTGAGGCGGGGACAACAAACGATGATGAAGAAGAAACTTAACCTTCATCAGAGAAAGTTTACTGAAACACTAAAACATTCAAACAATAACACATTTTTATTCATTCTAATGTGTATCTTTTAAATCACCTGAAACCAGCAGAGAAATGAATTCATATATTAACGAGATTTTGGAGAAGAGTCTGAGGCTGGGTTGCACCAACATGGATTAAATTAATCCTGGTTTAGAGTTAGTCTAGGGTTAGTAAATCTAGGTTTAAACTGGTTTAACCTGGATTAGTTAAACTAGTTTAAACAAGGGTTAAAACAGAATTAGGCTGGGTTGCACCAACATGGATTAAATTGATCTAGGGTTAGTAAATCCAGGTTTAAACTGGTTTATAATTAATCAAAGATGTGTTGCACATCTTAATTTTAACCCTGGATTAGTTAAACTAGTTTAAACAAGGGTTAAAACAGAATTAGTTTATGTTGCCGTGGAAACATTCCGTTACTGATATCGTAGTTACCGTTTATAGCTACCACTACAGCAGCTATAGCTAATAAACTCTGTCACTCTAGCTAGCTATCATGGCACGTCAAAGAGGGTCAAACTTTTCAACATTTGAAAAGATGTTGCTGACCGAGTTAATGGAGGAGTTTAACTCCAGCTACTAGGAGCTGGAGAAGTGGTGGCACAGCAAAATTCCTCTCACTTCCATGCGTGATTGCTGGTCCAACCTTCCCATTGAGGTATATGACAGACTCCTTTGTGAATCTATACCGCTGTGAAAACTCGCTGTTGTCATAAAATTCAATCGGGTTTAACCGATCTCTAATTTTCCTGCGAGGAACTCTTTCCTCTAACCCCATCCAGCGAAGATATGCAGCCATGTTGCCAATAAAACGGAGATAAACCTCCTCCAGGGGTGGTTTAAATATAACTGCTAATCCAGGTTTAGTCTAGGTTTAAAATAACTGGTGCAACAGATTTGATTTTAATCTAGATTTAAATGGAAATTAAACAGAGATTGCCAAAGGGTTAGATTTACCCAGGATTAATTGTAAACTAAAGTTAAACTAGGTTTAAAGTTGGGTGCAACTGGATTAAAAGACAAACCTGGTTTAAACCTAGTTTAAGAGTTAATCCTTGTTGGTGCAACCCAGCCTGAGTCTCATGAGCTCAGTTGGTAAAGAAACTGATCCTCCATCAGAAGGTTGTAGGTTCCAATCCCACAGGTTTCACTGCTGTCATTTATTGTGGGGAAAAAACTGTGTTTAAAGTGACTAATATAAAGGTGTCTCTTATTATATAATAATGACCTAATTTATTAGTTAAGATCTTTTCACAATAAGAGACACCTCAATGGAACAAATTTATTGGTCAGGATCTTTTCACAATAAAAGACACCTTAACATAACTAATGTATTAGTTAGGATCTTTTCACAATAAGAGACACCTTCATGTAACTCATTTATTGGTCAGGATCTTTTCACAATAAAAGACACCTTAATGTAACTAATGTATTAGTTAGGATCTTTTCACAATAAGAGACACCTTCATGTAATTAATTTATTGGTCAGGATCTTTTCACAATAAAAGACAGCTTAACGTAACTAATGTATTAGTTAGGATCTTTTCACAATAAGAGACACCTTTATGTAGCTAAGGGGTGTCCAAACTTTTTTCACCGAGGGCCACAAACAGAAAAATATACGAAAGTCTGGTCCACTCAGATGAGGTATATCGCAAAATTAATCAAATGAGGTAAATTATGCTTATATATATATATATATATATATATATATATATATATATATATATATATATATATATATATATCAGGTAGGGAGAGAAGCTGATGCTGATTCTTCAGAGAATCATCCATCAGTTCTAGTTAAGACTCTCTTCACTTCTTCTGCATCATCAGGAAGGAAGTCGATAACAGCTTTATTTATTTCTCATTGCAGAAAGATCTTGGAAGCGCTGACTGAATTCTGTCATGAGTCGTCATGACAGACACATATTTCCCCTTTTTAGCAGAAAGATTTATCTCTGGAAAAGCTACTTTTATTTCAGACAGCGTGGGGAAGAGCGCAGCGTTGACATTGTGTAGTTGTGTCTCAGAGAGACACAGCTTCACACAGAACGGGTTCATGTGTGCATTCGGTTGTACTACTACCTGCTAGTTGCCTTGCAGGCTCTTGTTCAGTGTGAGATGATGATAAAATCAACTAGAGACCAGGTCTGCCAACCATAATATGTCACTCAGCTCATGAAGTGGTCGGTCCTTCTCTTTCAAAAACTGGTCAGCTCAGCGCTGCAGTGGTTTTATTCCCTTGAGGTCAGACTCAGGGAATAAAACCCTGAGAGGTCAGACTCAGGGAATAAAACCCTGAGAGGTCAGACTCAGGGAATAAAACCCTGAGAGGTCAGACTCAGGGAATAAAACCCCTGCAGCACGGAGCTGCGCCTGAGCAGCGCGCCAGCGAGAGAGAGGAGGTCCGTGTTCAGCTCCGGTTTTAGTTAAAATATGATTGTTGAGCTAGCAGGTTAGCTGCTGTTTGCTTGACTTTCTCTTCATTATATTTTTAGAATCTGCTGCAGTTGGCCTGCGGGCCGTAGTTTGGACACCCCTGATGTAGCTCATGTATTGGTCAGGATCCTTTCACAATAAGAGACACCTTAATGTAACTCATGTATTAGTTAGGATCTTTTCACAATAAGACACACTTTTATGTAACTCATGTATTGGTCAGTATCCTTTCACAATAAGAGACACCTTAATGTAACTAATTTAATTTACACAAAAATTGAGCTGGCCTGTTTTGTAAAATTAAGGGTAATTGGTCAATTTTGCTCATATTGATGGAAATAACCTCTAGCCTTCAACCGTGAACGTAGACTGAATTTTGTGCCTCGTTGGCGCAGTAGGCAGCGCGTCAGTCTCATAATCTGAAGGTCGTGAGTTCGACCCTCACACGGGGCAATAGTTTTGAAACATCTTTGCCTTGAATTATCTGCTGTCATACACACATATTTGCCAGGGTTGTTTCAGCCTGCCAATGCATCAATATCATGAAAAGAGGGTCGCTAGTTCAACTCGAACATAGGGCAATTGAGCAGGGCAGTTTTGTAAAAAAAAAAAAGGCTATTCAGTCAATTTTGCTCATATTGAAGAAAAGAACCTCTAGCCTTCAACCGTGAACGTAGACTGAATTTTGTGCCTCGTTGGCGCAGTAGGCAGCGCGTAAATCTCATAATCTGAAGGTCGTGAGTTCGACCCTCACACGGGGCAATGGCTTTGAAACATCTTTGCCTTAAATTATCTGCGGTCATACACAAAAATTGAGCTGGCCTGTTTTGTAAAATTAAGGCTAATTGGTCAATTTTGCTCATATTGAAGAAAAGAACCTCTAGCCTTCAACCGTGAACGTAGACTGAATTTTGTGCCTCGTTGGCGCAGTAGGCAGCGCGTCAGTCTCATAATCCGAAGGTCGTGAGTTCGACCCTCACACGGGGCAATAGTTTAGAAACATCTTTGCCTTGAATTATCTGCTGTCATACACACATATTTGCCAGGGTTGTTTCAGCCTGCCAATGCATCAATATCATGAAAAGAGGGTCGCTAGTTCAACTCCCACATAGGGCAATTGAGCAGGGCAGTTTTGTAAAAAAAAAAAGGCTATTCAGTCAATTTTGCTCATATTGAAGAAAAGAACCTCTAGCCTTCAACCGTGAACGTAGACTGAATTTTGTGCCTCGTTGGCGCAGTAGGCAGCGCGTCAGTCTCATAATCTGAAGGTCGTGAGTTCGACCCTCACACGGGGCAATAGCAATTGAAACATCTTTGCCTTAAATTATCTGCGGTCATACACAAAAATTGAGCTGGCCTGTTTAGTAAAATTAAGGCTAATTGGTCAATTTTGCTCATATTGAAGAAAAGAACCTCTAGCCTTCAACCGTGAACGTAGACTGAATTTTGTGCCTCGTTGGCGCAGTAGGCAGCGCGTCAGTCTCATAATCTGAAGGTCGTGAGTTCGACCCTCACACGGGGCAATAGTTTTGAAACATCTTTGCCTTGAATTATCTGCGGTCATACACAAAAATTGAGCTGGCCTGTTTTGTAAAATTAAGGCTAATTGGTCAATTTTGCTCATATTGAAGAAAAGAACCTCTAGCCTTCAACCGTGAACGTAGACTGAATTTTGTGCCTCGTTGGCGCAGTAGGCAGCGCGTCAGTCTCATAATCCGAAGGTCGTGAGTTCGACCCTCACACGGGGCAATAGTTTAGAAACATCTTTGCCTTGAATTATCTGCTGTCATACACACATATTTGCCAGGGTTGTTTCAGCCTGCCAATGCATCAATATCATGAAAAGAGGGTCGCTAGTTCAACTCCCACATAGGGCAATTGAGCAGGGCAGTTTTGTAAAAAAAAAAAGGCTATTCAGTCAATTTTGCTCATATTGAAGAAAAGAACCTCTAGCCTTCAACCGTGAACGTAGACTGAATTTTGTGCCTCGTTGGCGCAGTAGGCAGCGCGTCAGTCTCATAATCTGAAGGTCGTGAGTTCGACCCTCACACGGGGCAATAGCAATTGAAACATCTTTGCCTTAAATTATCTGCGGTCATACACAAAAATTGAGCTGGCCTGTTTGTAAAATTAAGGGTAATTGGTCAATTTTGCTCATATTGATGGAAATAACCTCTAGCCTTCAACCGTGAACGTAGACTGAATTTTGTGCCTCGTTGGCGCAGTAGGCAGCGCGTCAGTCTCATAATCTGAAGGTCGTGAGTTCGACCCTCACACGGGGCAATAGCTTTGAAACATCTTTGCCTTAAATTATCTGCGGTCATACACAAAAATTGAGCTGGCCTGTTTTGTAAAATTAAGGGTAATTGGTCAATTTTGCTCATATTGATGGAAATAACCTCTAGCCTTCAACCGTGAACGTAGACTGAATTTTGTGCCTCGTTGGCGCAGTAGGCAGCGCGTCAGTCTCATAATCTGAAGGTCGTGAGTTCGACCCCTCACACGGGGCAATAGTTTTGAAACATCTTTGCCTTGAATTATCTGCGGTCATACACACAAATTGAGCTGGCCTGTTTTGTAAAATTAAGGCTAATTGGTCAATTTTGCTCATATTGAAGAAAAGAACCTCTAGCCTTCAACCGTGAACGTAGACTGAATTTTGTGCCTCGTTGGCGCAGTAGGCAGCGCGTCAGTCTCATAATCTGAAGGTCGTGAGTTCGACCCTCACACGGGGCAGTAGTTTTGAAACATCTTTGCCTTGAATTATCTGCTGTCATACACACATATTTGCCAGGGTTGTTTCAGCCTGCCAATGCATCAATATCATGAAAAGAGGGTCGCTAGTTCAAACTCCCACATAGGGCAATTGAGCAGGGCAGTTTTGTAAAAAAAAAAAAGGCTATTCAGTCAATTTTGCTCATATTGAAGAAAAGAACCTCTAGCCTTCAACCGTGAACGTAGACTGAATTTTGTGCCTCGTTGGCGCAGTAGGCAGCGCGTCAGTCTCATAATCTGAAGGTCGTGAGTTCGACCCTCACACGGGGCATTAGTTTTGAAACATCTTTGCCTTGAATTATCTGCGGTCATACACAAAAATTGAGCTGGCCTGTTTTGTAAAATTAAGGGTAATTGGTCAATTTTGCTCATATTGATGGAAATAACCTCTAGCCTTCAACCGTGAACATAGAGTGAATTTTGTGCCTCGTTGGCGCAGTAGGCAGCGCGTCAGTCTCATAATCTGAAGGTCGTGAGTTCGACCCTCACACGGGGCAATAGTTTTGAAACATCTTTGCCTTGAATTATCTGCGGTCATACACAAAAATTGAGCTGGCCTGTTTTGTAAAATTAAGGGTAATTGGTCAATTTTGCTCATATTGATGGAAATAACCTCTAGCCTTCAACCGTGAACATAGACTGAATTTTGTGCCTCGTTGGCGCAGTAGGCAGCGCGTCAGTCTCATAATCTGAAGGTCGTGAGTTCGACCCTCACACGGGGCACTTGTTTTGAAACATCTTTGCCTTGAATTATCTGCTGTCATACACACATATTTGCCAGGGTTGTTTCAGCCTGCCAATGCATCAATATCATGAGAAGAGGGTCGCAAGTTCGACTCCCACATAGGGCAATTGAGCATGGCTGTTTTGTAAAAGAAAAGGCTATTCGGTCAATTTTGCTCATATTGAAGAAAAGAACCTCTAGCCTTCAACCGTGAACGTAGACTGAATTTTGTGCCTCGTTGGCGCAGTAGGCAGCGCGTCAGTCTCATAATCTGAAGGTCGTGAGTTCGACCCTCACACGGGGCATTAGTTTTGAAACATCTTTGCCTTGAATTATCTGCGGTCATACACAAAAATTGAGCTGGCCTGTTTTGTAAAATTAAGGGGTAATTGGTCAATTTTGCTCATATTGATGGAAATACCCTCTAGCCTTCAACCGTGAACATAGAGTGAATTTTGTGCCTCGTTGGCGCAGTAGGCAGCGCGTCAGTCTCATAATCTGAAGGTCGTGAGTTCGACCCTCACACGGGGCAATAGTTTTTGAAACATCTTTGCCTTGAATTATCTGCGGTCATACACAAAAATTGAGCTGGCCTGTTTTGTAAAATTAAGGCTAATTGGTCAATTTTGCTCATATTGATGGAAATAACCTCTAGCCTTCAACCGTGAACGTAGGACTGAATTTTGTGCCTCGTTGGCGCAGTAGGCAGCGCGTCAGTCTCATAATCTGAAGGTCGTGAGTTCGACCCTCACACGGGGCACTAGTTTTGAAACATCTTTGCCTTGAATTATCTGCTGTCATACACACATATTTGCCAGGGTTGTTTCAGCCTGCCAATGCATCAATATCATGAAAAGAGGGTCGCTAGTTCAACTCCCACATAGGGCAATTGAGCATGGCTGTTTTGTAAAAGAAAAGGCTATTCGGTCAATTTTGCTCATATTGAAGAAAAGAACCTCTAGCCTTCAACCGTGAACGTAGACTGAATTTTGTGCCTCGTTGGCGCAGTAGGCAGCGCGTCAGTCTCATAATCTGAAGGTCGTGAGTTCGACCCTCACACGGGGCATTAGTTTTGAAACATCTTTGCCTTGAATTATCTGCGGTCATACACAAAAATTGAGCTGGCCTGTTTTGTAAAATTAAGGGTAATTGGTCAATTTTGCTCATATTGATGGAAATAACCTCTAGCCTTCAACCGTGAACATAGAGTGAATTTTGTGCCTCGTTGGCGCAGTAGGCAGCGCGTCAGTCTCATAATCTGAAGGTCGTGAGTTCGACCCTCACACGGGGCAATAGTTTTGAAACATCTTTGCCTTGAATTATCTGCGGTCATACACAAAAATTGAGCTGGCCTGTTTTGTAAAATTAAGGCTAATTGGTCAATTTTGCTCATATTGATGGAAATAACCTCTAGCCTTCAACCGTGAACGTAGACTGAATTTTGTGCCTCGTTGGCGCAGTAGGCAGCGCGTCAGTCTCATAATCTGAAGGTCGTGAGTTCGACCCTCACACGGGGCACTAGTTTTGAAACATCTTTGCCTTGAATTATCTGCTGTCATACACACATATTTGCCAGGGTTGTTTCAGCCTGCCAATGCATCAATATCATGAAAAGAGGGTCGCTAGTTCAACTCCCACATAGGGCAATTGAGCATGGCTGTTTTGTAAAAGAAAAGGCTATTCGGTCAATTTTGCTCATATTGAAGAAAAGAACCTCTAGCCTTCAACCGTGAACGTAGACTGAATTTTGTGCCTCGTTGGCGCAGTAGGCAGCGCGTCAGTCTCATAATCTGAAGGTCGTGAGTTCGACCCTCACACGGGGCAATAGTTTTGAAACATCTTTGCCTTGAATTATCTGCTGTCATACACACATATTTGCCAGGGTTGTTTCAGCCTGCCAATGCATCAATATCATGAAAAGAGGGTCGCTAGTTCAACTCCCACATAGGGCAATTGAGCAGGGCAGTTTTGTAAAAAAAAAAAAGGCTATTCAGTCAATTTTGCTCATATTGAAGAAAAGAACCTCTAGCCTTCAACCGTGAACGTAGACTGAATTTTGTGCCTCGTTGGCGCAGTAGGCAGCGCGTCAGTCTCATAATCTGAAGGTCGTGAGTTCGACCCTCACACGGGGCATTAGTTTTGAAACATCTTTGCCTTGAATTATCTGCGGTCATACACAAAAATTGAGCTGGCCTGTTTTGTAAAATTAAGGGTAATTGGTCAATTTTGCTCATATTGATGGAAAAAACCTCTAGCCTTCAACCGTGAACATAGAGTGAATTTTGTGCCTCGTTGGCGCAGTAGGCAGCGCGTCAGTCTCATAATCTGAAGGTCGTGAGTTCGACCCTCACACGGGGCAATAGTTTTGAAACATCTTTGCCTTGAATTATCTGCTGTCATACACACATATTTGCCAGGGTTGTTTCAGCCTGCCAATGCATCAATATCATGAAAAGAGGGTCGCTAGTTCAACTCCCACATAGGGCAATTGAGCAGGGCAGTTTTGTAAAAAAAAAAAGGCTATTCAGTCAATTTGCTCATATTGAAGAAAAGAACCTCTAGCCTTCAACCGTGAACGTAGACTGAATTTTGTGCCTCGTTGGCGCAGTAGGC
Organism: Myoxocephalus aenaeus; assembly: GCA_038501785.1. NCBI lineage: Eukaryota > Metazoa > Chordata > Actinopteri > Perciformes > Cottidae > Myoxocephalus > Myoxocephalus aenaeus. Next base: position 1,515,516 of record JBAMJR010000047.1, on the reverse strand, counting down.
AGCGCGTCAGTCTCATAATCTGAAGGTCGTGAGTTCGACCCTCACACGGGGCAATAGCAATTGAATTATCTGCTGTCATACACACATATTTGCCAGGGTTGTTTCAGCCTGCCAATGCATCAATATCATGAAAAGAGGGTCGCTAGTTCAACTCCCACATAGGGCAATTGAGCAGGGCAGTTTTGTAAAAAAAAAAAAGGCTATTCAGTCAATTTTGCTCATATTGAAGAAAAGAACCTCTAGCCTTCAACCGTGAATGTAGACTGAATTTTGTGCCTCGTTGGCGCAGTAGGCAGCGCGTCAGTCTCATAATCTGAAGGTCGTGAGTTCGACCCTCACACGGGGCAATAGCTTTGAAACATCTTTGCCTTAAATTATCTGCGGTCATACACAAAAATTGAGCTGGCCTGTTTTGTAAAATTAAGGGTAATTGGTCAATTTTGCTCATATTGATGGAAATAACCTCTAGCCTTCAACCGTGAACGTAGACTGAATTTTGTGCCTCGTTGGCGCAGTAGGCAGCGCGTCAGTCTCATAATCTGAAGGTCGTGAGTTCGACCCTCACACGGGGCAATAGTTTTGAAACATCTTTGCCTTGAATTATCTGCGGTCATACACAAAAATTGAGCTGGCCTGTTTTGTAAAATTAAGGGTAATTGGTCAATTTTGCTCATATTGATGGAAATAACCTCTAGCCTTCAACCGTGAACATAGACTGAATTTTGTGCCTCGTTGGCGCAGTAGGCAGCGCGTCAGTCTCATAATCTGAAGGTCGTGAGTTCGACCCTCACACGGGGCACTAGTTTTGAAACATCTTTGCCTTGAATTATCTGCTGTCATACACACATATTTGCCAGGGTTGTTTCAGCCTGCCAATGCATCAATATCATGAAAAGAGGGTCGCTAGTTCAACTCCCACATAGGGCAATTGAGCAGGGCAGTTTTGTAAAAAAAAAAAGGCTATTCAGTCAATTTTGCTCATATTGAAGAAAAGAACCTCTAGCCTTCAACCGTGAACGTAGACTGAATTTTGTGCCTCGTTGGCGCAGTAGGCAGCGCGTCAGTCTCATAATCTGAAGGTCGTGAGTTCGACCCTCACACGGGGCATTAGTTTTGAAACATCTTTGCCTTGAATTATCTGCGGTCATACACAAAAATTGAGCTGGCCTGTTTTGTAAAATTAAGGGTAATTGGTCAATTTTGCTCATATTGATGGAAATAACCTCTAGCCTTCAACCGTGAACATAGAGTGAATTTTGTGCCTCGTTGGCGCAGTAGGCAGCGCGTCAGTCTCATAATCTGAAGGTCGTGAGTTCGACCCTCACACGGGGGCAATAGTTTTGAAACATCTTTGCCTTGAATTATCTGCTGTCATACACACATATTTGCCAGGGTTGTTTCAGCCTGCCAATGCATCAATATCATGAAAAGAGGGTCGCTAGTTCAACTCCCACATAGGGCAATTGAGCAGGGCAGTTTTGTAAAAAAAAAAAGGCTATTCAGTCAATTTTGCTCATATTGAAGAAAAGAAACCTCTAGCCTTCAACCGTGAACGTAGACTGAATTTTGTGCCTCGTTGGCGCAGTAGGCAGCGCGTCAGTCTCATAATCTGAAGGTCGTGAGTTCGACCCCTCACACGGGGCAATAGCAATTGAATTATCTGCTGTCATACACACATATTTGCCAGGGTTGTTTCAGCCTGCCAATGCATCAATATCATGAAAAGAGGGGTCGCTAGTTCAACTCCCACATAGGGCAATTGAGCAGGGCAGTTTTGTAAAAAAAAAAAAGGCTATTCAGTCAATTTTGCTCATATTGAAGAAAAGAACCTCTAGCCTTCAACCGTGAATGTAGACTGAATTTTGTGCCTCGTTGGCGCAGTAGGCAGCGCGTCAGTCTCATAATCTGAAGGTCGTGAGTTCGACCCTCACACGGGGCAATAGCTTTGAAACATCTTTGCCTTAAATTATCTGCGGTCATACACAAAAATTGAGCTGGCCTGTTTTGTAAAATTAAGGGTAATTGGTCAATTTTGCTCATATTGATGGAAATAACCTCTAGCCTTCAACCGTGAACGTAGACTGAATTTTGTGCCTCGTTGGCGCAGTAGGCAGCGCGTCAGTCTCATAATCTGAAGGTCGTGAGTTCGACCCTCACACGGGGCAATAGTTTTTGAAACATCTTTGCCTTGAATTATCTGCGGTCATACACAAAAATTGAGCTGGCCTGTTTTGTAAAATTAAGGGTAATTGGTCCAATTTTGCTCATATTGATGGAAATAACCTCTAGCCTTCAACCGTGAACATAGACTGAATTTTGTGCCTCGTTGGCGCAGTAGGCAGCGCGTCAGTCTCATAATCTGAAGGTCGTGAGTTCGACCCTCACACGGGGCACTAGTTTTGAAACATCTTTGCCTTGAATTATCTGCTGTCATACACACATATTTGCCAGGGTTGTTTCAGCCTGCCAATGCATCAATATCATGAGAAGAGGGGTCGCAAGTTCGACTCCCACATAGGGCAATTGAGCATGGCTGTTTTGTAAAAGAAAAGGCTATTCGGTCAATTTTGCTCATATTGAAGAAAAGAACCTCTAGCCTTCAACCGTGAACGTAGACTGAATTTTGTGCCTCGTTGGCGCAGTAGGCAGCGCGTCAGTCTCATAATCTGAAGGTCGTGAGTTCGACCCTCACACGGGGCATTAGTTTTGAAACATCTTTGCCTTGAATTATCTGCGGTCATACACAAAAATTGAGCTGGCCTGTTTTGTAAAATTAAGGGTAATTGGTCAATTTTGCTCATATTGATGGAAATAACCTCTAGCCTTCAACCGTGAACATAGAGTGAATTTTGTGCCTCGTTGGCGCAGTAGGCAGCGCGTCAGTCTCATAATCTGAAGGTCGTGAGTTCGACCCTCACACGGGGCAATAGCTTTGAAACATCTTTGCCTTAAATTATCTGCGGTCATACACAAAAATTGAGCTGGCCTGTTTTGTAAAATTAAGGGTAATTGGTCAATTTTGCTCATATTGATGGAAATAACCTCTAGCCTTCAACCGTGAACGTAGACTGAATTTTGTGCCTCGTTGGCGCAGTAGGCAGCGCGTCAGTCTCATAATCTGAAGGTCGTGAGTTCGACCCTCACACGGGGCACTAGTTTTGAAACATCTTTGCCTTGAATTATCTGCTGTCATACACACATATTTGCCAGGGTTGTTTCAGCCTGCCAATGCATCAATATCATGAAAAGAGGGTCGCTAGTTCAACTCCCACATAGGGCAATTGAGCATGGCTGTTTTGTAAAAGAAAAGGCTATTCGGTCAATTTTGCTCATATTGAAGAAAAGAACCTCTAGCCTTCAACCGTGAACGTAGACTGAATTTTGTGCCTCGTTGGCGCAGTAGGCAGCGCGTCAGTCTCATAATCTGAAGGTCGTGAGTTCGACCCTCACACGGGGCAATAGTTTTGAAACATCTTTGCCTTGAATTATCTGCTGTCATACACACATATTTGCCAGGGTTGTTTCAGCCTGCCAATGCATCAATATCATGAAAAGAGGGTCGCTAGTTCAACTCCCACATAGGGCAATTGAGCAGGGCAGTTTTGTAAAAAAAAAAAGGCTATTCAGTCAATTTTGCTCATATTGAAGAAAAGAACCTCTAGCCTTCAACCGTGAACGTAGACTGAATTTTGTGCCTCGTTGGCGCAGTAGGCAGCGCGTCAGTCTCATAATCTGAAGGTCGTGAGTTCGACCCTCACACGGGGCATTAGTTTTGAAACATCTTTGCCTTGAATTATCTGCGGTCATACACAAAAATTGAGCTGGCCTGTTTTGTAAAATTAAGGGTAATTGGTCAATTTTGCTCATATTGATGGAAATAACCTCTAGCCTTCAACCGTGAACATAGAGTGAATTTTGTGCCTCGTTGGCGCAGTAGGCAGCGCGTCAGTCTCATAATCTGAAGGTCGTGAGTTCGACCCCTCACACGGGGGCAATAGTTTTGAAACATCTTTGCCTTGAATTATCTGCGGTCATACACAAAAATTGAGCTGGCCTGTTTTGTAAAATTAAGGCTAATTGGTCAATTTTGCTCATATTGATGGAAATAACCTCTAGCCTTCAACCGTGAACGTAGACTGAATTTTGTGCCTCGTTGGCGCAGTAGGCAGCGCGTCAGTCTCATAATCTGAAGGTCGTGAGTTCGACCCTCACACGGGGCACTAGTTTTGAAACATCTTTGCCTTGAATTATCTGCGGTCATACACAAAAATTGAGCTGGCCTGTTTTGTAAAATTAAGGGTAATTGGTCAATTTTGCTCATATTGATGGAAATAACCTCTAGCCTTCAACCGTGAACATAGAGTGAATTTTGTGCCTCGTTGGCGCAGTAGGCAGCGCGTCAGTCTCATAATCTGAAGGTCGTGAGTTCGACCCTCACCGGGGCAATAGCTTTGAAACATCTTTGCCTTAAATTATCTGCGGTCATACACAAAAATTGAGCTGGCCTGTTTTGTAAAATTAAGGGTAATTGGTCAATTTTGCTCATATTGATGGAAATAACCTCTAGCCTTCAACCGTGAACGTAGACTGAATTTTGTGCCTCGTTGGCGCAGTAGGCAGCGCGTCAGTCTCATAATCTGAAGGTCGTGAGTTCGACCCTCACACGGGGCACTAGTTTTGAAACATCTTTGCCTTGAATTATCTGCTGTCATACACACATATTTGCCAGGGTTGTTTCAGCCTGCCAATGCATCAATATCATGAAAAGAGGGTCGCTAGTTCAACTCCCACATAGGGCAATTGAGCATTGCTGTTTTGTAAAAGAAAAGGCTATTCGGTCAATTTTGCTCATATTGAAGAAAAGAACCTCTAGCCTTCAACCGTGAACGTAGACTGAATTTTGTGCCTCGTTGGCGCAGTAGGCAGCGCGTCAGTCTCATAATCTGAAGGTCGTGAGTTCGACCCTCACACGGGGCAATAGTTTTGAAACATCTTTGCCTTGAATTATCTGCTGTCATACACACATATTTGCCAGGGTTGTTTCAGCCTGCCAATGCATCAATATCATGAAAAGAGGGTCGCTAGTTCAACTCCCACATAGGGCAATTGAGCAGGGCAGTTTTGTAAAAAAAAAAAGGCTATTCAGTCAATTTTGCTCATATTGAAGAAAAGAACCTCTAGCCTTCAACCGTGAACGTAGACTGAATTTTGTGCCTCGTTGGCGCAGTAGGCAGCGCGTCAGTCTCATAATCTGAAGGTCGTGAGTTCGACCCTCACACGGGGCATTAGTTTTGAAACATCTTTGCCTTGAATTATCTGCGGTCATACACAAAAATTGAGCTGGCCTGTTTTGTAAAATTAAGGGTAATTGGTCAATTTTGCTCATATTGATGGAAATAACCTCTAGCCTTCAACCGTGAACATAGAGTGAATTTTGTGCCTCGTTGGCGCAGTAGGCAGCGCGTCAGTCTCATAATCTGAAGGTCGTGAGTTCGACCCTCACACGGGGCAATAGTTTTGAAACATCTTTGCCTTGAATTATCTGCGGTCATACACAAAAATTGAGCTGGCCTGTTTTGTAAAATTAAGGCTAATTGGTCAATTTTGCTCATATTGATGGAAATAACCTCTAGCCTTCAACCGTGAACGTAGACTGAATTTTGTGCCTCGTTGGCGCAGTAGGCAGCGCGTCAGTCTCATAATCTGAAGGTCGTGAGTTCGACCCTCACACGGGGGCACTAGTTTTGAAACATCTTTGCCTTGAATTATCTGCTGTCATACACACATATTTGCCAGGGTTGTTTCAGCCTGCCAATGCATCAATATCATGAAAAGAGGGTCGCTAGTTCAACTCCCACATAGGGCAATTGAGCAGGGCAGTTTTGTAAAAAAAAAAAAGGCTATTCAGTCAATTTTGCTCATATTGAAGAAAAGAACCTCTAGCCTTCAACCGTGAACGTAGACTGAATTTTGTGCCTCGTTGGCGCAGTAGGCAGCGCGTCAGTCTCATAATCTGAAGGTCGTGAGTTCGACCCTCACACGGGGCACTAGTTTTGAAACATCTTTGCCTTGAATTATCTGCTGTCATACACACATATTTGCCAGGGTTGTTTCAGCCTGCCAATGCATCAATATCATGAAAAGAGGGTCGCAAGTTCGACTCCCACATAGGGCAATTGAGCAGGGCAGTTTTGTAAAAGAAAAGGCTATTCGGTCAATTTTGCTCATATTGAAGAAAAGAACCTCTAGCCTTCAACCGTGAACGTAGACTGAATTTTGTGCCTCGTTGGCGCAGTAGGCAGCGCGTCAGTCTCATAATCTGAAGGTCGTGAGTTCGACCCTCACACGGGGCATTAGTTTTGAAACATCTTTGCCTTGAATTATCTGCGGTCATACACAAAAATTGAGCTGGCCTGTTTTGTAAAATTAAGGGTAATTGGTCAATTTTGCTCATATTGATGGAAATAACCTCTAGCCTTCAACCGTGAACATAGAGTGAATTTTGTGCCTCGTTGGCGCAGTAGGCAGCGCGTCAGTCTCATAATCTGAAGGTCGTGAGTTCGACCCTCACACGGGGCAATAGTTTTGAAACATCTTTGCCTTGAATTATCTGCGGTCATACACAAAAATTGAGCTGGCCTGTTTTGTAAAATTAAGGGTAATTGGTCAATTTTGCTCATATTGATGGAAATAACCTCTAGCCTTCAACCGTGAACATAGAGTGAATTTTGTGCCTCGTTGGCGCAGTAGGCAGCGCGTCAGTCTCATAATCTGAAGGTCGTGAGTTCGACCCTCACACGGGGCAATAGTTTTGAAACATCTTTGCCTTGAATTATCTGCTGTCATACACACATATTTGCCAGGGTTGTTTCAGCCTGCCAATGCATCAATATCATGAAAAGAGGGTCGCTAGTTCAACTCCCACATAGGGCAATTGAGCAGGGCAGTTTTGTAAAAAAAAAAAGGCTATTCAGTCAATTTTGCTCATATTGAAGAAAAGAACCTCTAGCCTTCAACCGTGAACGTAGACTGAATTTTTTGCCTCGTTGGCGCAGTAGGCAGCGCGTCAGTCTCATAATCTGAAGGTCGTGAGTTCGACCCTCACACGGGGCAATAGTTTTGAAACATCTTTGCCTTGAATTATCTGCTGTCATACACACATATTTGCCAGGGTTGTTTCAGCCTGCCAATGCATCAATATCATGAAAAGAGGGTCGCTAGTTCAACTCCCACATAGGGCAATTGAGCAGGGCAGTTTTGTAAAAAAAAAAAGGCTATTCAGTCAATTTTGCTCATATTGAAGAAAAGAACCTCTAGCCTTCAACCGTGAACGTAGACTGAATTTTGTGCCTCGTTGGCGCAGTAGGCAGCGCGTCAGTCTCATAATCTGAAGGTCGTAAATTCGACCCTCACACGGGGCAATAGCTTTGAAACATCTTTGCCTTAAATTATCTGCGGTCATACACAAAAATTGAGCTGGCCTGTTTTGTAAAATTAAGGGTAATTGGTTAATTTTGCTCATATTGATGGAAATAACCTCTAGCCTTCAACCGTGAACGTAGACTGAATTTTGTGCCTCGTTGGCGCAGTAGGCAGCGCGTCAGTCTCATAATCTGAAGGTCGTGAGTTCGACCCTCACACGGGGCAATAGTTTTGAAACATCTTTGCCTTGAATTATCTGCGGTCATACACAAAAATTGAGCTGGCCTGTTTTGTAAAATTAAGGCTAATTGGTCAATTTTGCTCATATTGAAGAAAAGAACCTCTAGCCTTCAACCGTGAACGTAGACTGAATTTTGTGCCTCGTTGGCGCAGTAGGCAGCGCGTCAGTCTCATAATCTGAAGGTCGTGAGTTCGACCCTCACACGGGGCAATAGTTTTTAAACATCTTTGCCTTGAATTATCTGCTGTCATACACATATTTGCCAGGGTTGTTTCAGCCTGCCATTGCATCAATATCATGAAAAGAGGGTCGCTAGTTCAACTCCCACATAGGGCAATTGAGCAGGGCAGTTTTGTAAAAAAAAAAAGGCTATTCAGTCAATTTTGCTCATATTGAAGAAAAGAACCTCTAGCCTTCAACCGTGAACGTAGACTGAATTTTGTGCCTCGTTGGCGCAGTAGGCAGCACGTCAGTCTCATAATCTGAAGGTCGTGAGTTCGACCCTCACACGGGGTAATACCTTTGAAACATCTTTCCCTTAAATTATCTGCGGTCATACACACATATTTGCCAGGGTTGTTTCAGCCTGCCAATGCATCAATATCATGAAAAGAGGGTCGCTAGTTCAACTCCCACATAGGGCAATTGAGCAGGGCTGTTTTGTAAAAAAAAGGCTATTCGGTCAATTTTGCTCATATTGAAGAAAAGAACCTCTAGCCTTCAACCGTGAACGTAGACTGAATTTTGTGCCTCGTTGGCGCAGTAGGCAGCGCGTCAGTCTCATAATCTGAAGGTCGTGAGTTCGACCCTCACACGGGGCAATAGCAATTGAATTATCTGCTGTCATACACACATATTTGCCAGGGTTGTTAGAGCCTGCCAATGCATCAATATCATGAAAAGAGGGTCGCTAGTTCAACTCCCACATAGGGAAATTGAGCAGGGCACTTTTGTAAAAAAAAAAAGGCTATTCAGTCAATTTTGCTCATATTGAGGAAAAGAACCTCTAGCCTTCAACCGTGAACGTAGACTGAATTTTGTGCCTCGTTGGCGCAGTAGGCAGCGCGTCAGTCTCATAATCTGAAGGTCGTGAGTTCGACCCTCACACGGGGCAATAGCTTTGAAACATCTTTGCCTTGAATTATCTGCGGTCATACACAAAAATTGAGCTGGCCTGTTTTGTAAAATTAAGGGTAATTGGTCAATTTTGCTCATATTGATGGAAATAACCTCTAGCCTTCAACCGTGAACATAGAGTGAATTTTGTGCCTCGTTGGCGCAGTAGGCAGCGCGTCAGTCTCATAATCTGAAGGTCGTGAGTTCGACCCTCACACGCTAGTTCGCTAGTTGGTCGCTAGTTCAACTCCCACATAGGGAAATTGAGCAGGGCAGTTTTGTAAAAAAAAAAAAGGCTATTCAGTCAATTTTGCTCATATTGAGGAAAAGAACCTCTAGCCTTCAACCGTGAACGTAGACTGAATTTTGTGCCTCGTTGGCGCAGTAGGCAGCGCGTCAGTCTCATAATCTGAAGGTCGTGAGTTCGACCCTCACACGGGGCAATAGTTTTGAAACATCTTTGCCTTGAATTATCTGCGGTCATACACAAAAATTGAGCTGGCCTGTTTTGTAAAATTAAGGCTAATTGGTCAATTTTGCTCATATTGAAGAAAAGAACCTCTAGCCTTCAACCGTGAACGTAGACTGAATTTTGTGCCTCGTTGGCGCAGTAGGCAGCGCGTCAGTCTCATAATCTGAAGGTCGTGAGTTCGACCCTCACACGGGGCAATAGTTTTGAAACATCTTTGCCTTGAATTATCTGCTGTCATACACACATATTTGCCAGGGTTGTTTCAGCCTGCCAATGCATCAATATCATGAAAAGAGGGTCGCTAGTTCAACTCCCACATAGGGCAATTGAGCAGGGCAGTTTTGTAAAAAAAAAGGCTATTCGGTCAATTTTGCTCATATTGAAGAAAAGAACCTCTAGCCTTCAACCGTGAACGTAGACTGAGTTTTGAAACATCTTTGCCTTGAATTATCTGCGGTCATACACAAAAATTGAGCTGGCCTGTTTTGTAAAATTAAGTCTAATTGGTCAATTTTGCTCATATTGATGGAAATAACCTCTAGCCTTCAACCGTGAACGTAGACTGAATTTTGTGCCTCGTTGGCGCAGTAGGCAGCGCGTCAGTCTCATAATCTGAAGGTCGTGAGTTCGACCCTCACACGGGGCAATAGCTTTGAAACATCTTTGCCTTGAATTATCTGCGGTCATACACAAAAATTGAGCTGGCCTGTTTTGTAAAATTAAGTCTAATTGGTCAATTTTGCTCATATTGATGGAAATAACCTCTAGCCTTCAACCGTGAACGTAGACTGAATTTTGTGCCTCGTTGGCGCAGTATGCAGCGCGTCAGTCTCATAATCTGAAGGTCGTGAGTTCGACCCTCACACGGGGCAATAGTTTTGAAACATCTTTGCCTTGAATTATCTGCTGTCATACACACATATTTGCCAGGGTTGTTTCAGCCTGCCAATGCATCAATATCATGAAAAGAGGGTCGCTAGTTCAACTCCCACATAGGGCAATTGAGCAGGGCTGTTTTGTAAAAAAAAGGCTATTCGGTCAATTTTGCTCATATTGAAGAAAAGAACCTCTAGCCTTCAACCGTGAACGTAGACTGAATTTTGTGCCTCGTTGGCGCAGTAGGCAGCGCGTCAGTCTCATAATCTGAAGGTCGTGAGCTCGACCCTCACACGGGGTAATAACTTTGAAACATCTTTCCCTTAAATTATCTGCGGTCATACACAAAAATTGAGCTGGCCTGTTTTGTAAAATTGAGGCTAATTGGTCAATTTTGCTCATATTGATGGAAATAACCTCTAGCCTTCAACCGTAAACATAGACTGAATTTTGTGCCTCGTTGGCGCAGTAGGCAGCGCGTCAGTCTCATAATCTGAAGGTCGTGAGTTCGACCCTCACATGGGGCAATAACTTTGAAATATCTTTGCCTTAAATTATCTGCGGTCATGCTAATTGGTCAATTTTGCTCATATTGATGGAATTAACCTCTAGCCTTCAACCGTGAACGTAAATTGAATTTTGTGCCTCGTTGGCGCAGTAGGCAGCTCGTCAGTCTCATAATCTGAAGGTCGTGAGTTCGACCCTCACACGGGGCAATAGTTTTGAAACATCTTTGCCTTGAATTATCGGCTGTCATACACACATATTTGCCAGGGTTGTTTCAGCCTGCCAATGCATCAATATCATGAAAAGAGGGTCGCTAGTTCAACTCCCACATAGGGCAATTGAGCGGGGCAGTTTTGTAAAAAAAAAAAAGGCTATTCAGTCAATTTTGCTCATATTGAGGAAAAGAACCTCTAGCCTTCAACCGTGAACGTAGATTGAATTTTGTGCCTCGTTGGAGCAGTAGGCAGCGCGTCAGTCTCATAATCCGAAGGTCGTGAGTTCGACCCTCACACGGGGCAATAACTTTGAAACATCTTTGCCTTAAATTATCTGCGGTCATGCTAATTGGTCAATTTTGCTCATATTGATGGAAATAACCTCTAGCCTTCAACCGTGAACATAGACTGAATTTTGTGCCTCGTTGGCGCAGTAGGCAGGGCGTCAGTCTCATAATCTGAAGGTCATGAGTTCGACCCTCACACGGGGCAATAGTTTTGAAACATCTTTGCCTTGAATTATCTGCATTCATACACACATATTTGCCAGGGTTGTTTCAGCCTGCCAATGCATCAATATCATGAAAAGAGGGTCGCAAGTTCGACACCCACATAGGGCAATTGAGCTGTTTTGAGACATCTATCTATTGTGTGTGTGTGTCGATAGCGATGCCTCCACATTCCGTTTGCTTCTCAAACATTTAATTTCACTACTTTGCCTTAATTATAGTCATACACAAATATTTGCAAGGGTTGCTTCAGCCTGCCGAAATGCATCAATATCATGAAAAGACGGTCGCGAAAAAAAGGGTAATCAGTCATAAACAAGTCATGTTGTTTTTCCGGAGGAGGGAGTTTAAGATATCACGGACAGGTGATCTGCTAGAAATTCCCAGTTCACCCTCAGTACGCAATTGGGTGTACAAGGTCTTTCCAGCAGCATTCCTGGCTGTCAGATTCAACTCCATATCAGGTCGGGAATATAAGTAGACAGCGCTGCTATTCTCTTCACCCAGGCGTCCAAGACATTTGACCAAAGTTCTGATGATCCGAGCACAAAGTTGATCATCGATCTTTGGCCTTGGTTATTCTGGTACCAAGTACACTTATGAATAGCCCTGTACATGAACATGGTGTTTGTTATGACCAATGACAAGCTCATCAGTCCAACAACAAAGCACCAACTAGGATCAGATCAAATAGGCCACTGCTCCTAATCACCACCCTACGGATTTCTACATCATCGCCTACGTGAGCAGTTATATGCCCCCCTTGAAGAACTACTTGCAAAAAAGGACCAAGAGTGGCCAGAGCCCTCCTCCACGGAGGACGTTTTTGGTCAGGTTCCGGAGTCCCAAAAAGGTATGTTGCATTGGCCGGGAATCGAACCCGGGCCTCCCGGCCGGGGATTCTTTAGCTAAACGCCCTAAACGGACCCTCCATTCATTCTCTATGGCAGTGCTGAAACACTACCGATGTAATATTTATTTGGCCGCTAGTGGCGCAGTGGAGCCGTTTTGAGTTTCGCCGGCTCCTCCCCCTGCTCTCCCCCTCCCTTCCTGCTTCACTCACAACCCGGAAACGAGTGTAAACAACACGTATTTTCTGCAGCTCTCCGTTGTGTGGCCGTTACGTGAAACAGTAAGTCATTTAAATGAATAACAATGACCTGAAATGTGATGAGAATAAGTGCTGACATGTTGTTATTCACTTGAAAGCTGTAAAGTTAGTCGTGTTTCTTCAGTGTTGTTTAAGCTTCATTTGAATCACGTGCTGAGTAACGTTACTTCAAGGTTCAAGTAGTAGTAGTAGTAGTAGTAGTTTATAGTAGTAGTAGTAGTTTATAATAGTAGTTTTTTACAGTAGTAGTTTATAGTAGTAGTAGTTTATAATAGTAGTAGTTTACAGTAGTAGTAGTAGTAGTTTATAGTAGTATTAGTTTATAATAGTAGTAGTTTACAGTAGTAGTAGTAGTAGTAGTAGTAGTTTATAATAGTAGTAGTTTACAGTAGTAGTAGTAGTAGTTTATAGTAGTATTAGTTTATAATAGTAGTTTACAGTAGTAGTAGTAGTTTATAGTAGTATTAGTTTATAATAGTAGTTTACAGTAGTAGTAGTAGTAGTAGTTTACAGTCATGTACATTAACTGCTTCACATGTATGTGACAGAAATAGTTACTAATGAGGTCCTAGTTATTTAGCAGATTAAGGTTATCATACAACATATACTCAACTAATATACAGGACTCATACTTGTTAAAGAGTATTTACATTATTTACACCATGTCATATCATTTGTTTTACTGATGTACAAGATCTGTAAAAAATCAGAACACCAGACTGTGATAGAGTTGTTTATTACATAATAATCATATGCCACATGTCTGTTTGGGATTCAGGAGACGTTTCTTGAGGAGACTCTTCCCTCTTCAGAGATGTGGGACAGCAGGAGGATGACTCTGCATCTTCATGTGAAGAAACACCGTGCTGCAGGGACAGAGAGGCTCAACCTCCAGCTCCAGTAGAACAACCTCCAGCTCCTGCTGAAGCCAGGGTGGGTCTGTGTCCTATTTGTTCTGACAGGAAATGTACACGCTGTCGTACACTTCCATCATACCAGTGGGGATCTGAGTCCTACAAGCCCAAATACAAGATGTGTATTTAATGACATTGTAATTCTAGTCTGTTTGCATCAGTGATGGAGATGAAGATGAAGAGGGTGATGCTGAGTATCTCTCCTTGCAGGCAGCATGTGCAGAGCTGTGAGTAAACATGTGTTGTCTTTTATTTCTTTGTTTCTAGCTGAAGATTCTGTCGACGACACCACTGGACCGTGAGCTCTTCTCCCACATGAAGCATGACTTCATCATCCCGTCTCATGTTGACGTGTTCTGGTCATGTGTGTTCTGGAGTTCTACTTCTCGTGACTATGACTTGATCCCAGCCGTGATGAGGGTACGTATCAGTCTTTACCTTATGCTCCTTTTCCTTTAGGTAAGAACAGATATTCATGTGACACTTTCTGCCTTCACTAACAGTAGTTTGTGTATTCAGAATCAGAACCATTTATTTGCCAGGTGTGTTTTACACATATGAAGAATTAGTCTTGGAAGGTGGTGCGTACATTAGACCAACAACAACAATCAACACAGTGCAATAGAAACATATTACATTTACAATAGAATATCAAACATAAAATAAAGTGCACAGAGAAACAGATAGCAGTACTGTAAACAAGTGTACTGTAGGTGTGAGTGTTAAAGTGACGTGTATTTAAATGTAAAGTATTGTCAAAATATAAATAACAAAGTGTGTTTCTGTTGCACTCAGGGTTCACAAGTAGATGGTAAATGAATCATAATGTCTATTCATTGAAACAGTGTCATATTCACTGTGCTTATTAGTTATGAAACATGAATTGATTCTTTTTTGTGATCCTTCTCTCCCTGCAGCCTCTGCTTTGCCGTCTGTAAAGAGACCAGAGACCTGAGCCGGTTCCCCAGCAGCTCCTGTGTCTGATGCCAGAAGGAGCAGCTCATCCGTCACAGTGCCTGGTATTTATTATTTTACCTGTATTTGCATCCTCAAAATATCCATATGTAGTGTCCATCAAAACGGTTCATTCTTTAAAATATTCATAGTTGTAAGTGAGATACTGGTGCTCTGTGTTCAGGAGGCAGCATCCAGCGTTCAGCTCGCTGAGAGTCACAGACATCATGTTACGTTCCTGCTTCATCTCACTGTCAATAACAACAACAACATGTTCAATGTTCTCTGTAGAGTCAGAGGCCCTCCTGGTTCCTCCTGAGACGTCTGCAGAGCCGGTCAACTGAACAAAGATCAAAGTCAGTATTTTAATGTTCTTCATTTGGTTGTGTACATTTTAAAAAGATGACATCAAGTTACGCACTATTGTACTCATTGTCTTTGTCTTTATTCTCGTCTAGCTGAGCCGTCATGTCCTCACAGCTTCCTGCTTCCACCACGTCAGCATGGACCGGTTCACAGCAGCAGAGGATCCTGATGAAGACAAAGCAACAACAGCATATATACATTATTATATTTGTTTACATTTAGTGTTGTGTTTGTGTGACTCTGTGTTCAATATTTACTGTCATGTTGTGGTTAATAAATATATTTCATGGACTAATGTCTACAAGTCTTATTAATATGTGAACCATTAACAGTAAAGAAACATTTAATTGAAGTAATTGTAATTAACATGTTCATAAGTAGGAAAACTGTAATATAATAAGTAAATATCCATAAATAAGTCAAGTACTTATATAATCTGTCTGCCACTACAATAGTGACAGTCAGTAAACTTATTACAGTACACTTTTATTAATTCATAATTAGCTCTTCATCATTGATGTGTGGCTTTGCCCAAAACGACTCAAGAATAGAACAAAACAGGAGAATATTTGAGTCTCAGATGCTGAAAACAGGGATTTTCATCCCCTCAGACAGGCTTTAATAATGCTGCAATCTCATTGGCTGTCAGTGAACACCAGCTATACACGACTTGCCCCGCGTGGCAGGCGAGAATTCTACCATTGAACCACTAATGCTCACATAGCTCACATCTGGACATGTTACGACACACATCTCTATGGGAGTTGCGATTGTGTAGGATAACAAGTCATGTTGTTTTTCCGGAGGAGGGAGTTTAAGATATCACGGACAGGTGATCTGCTAGAAATTCCCAGTTCACCCTCGGTACGCAATTGGGTGTACCAGGTCTTTCCAGCAGCATTCCTGGCTGTCAGATTCAACTCCATATCAGGTCGGGAATATAAGTAGACAGCTCTGCTATTCTCTTCACCCAGGCGTCCAAGACATTTGACCAAAGTTCTGATGATCCGAGCACAAAGTTGATCATCGATCTTTGGCCTCGGTTATTCTGGTACCAAGTACACTTATGAATAGCCCTGTACATGAACATGGTGTTTGTTATGACCAATGACAAGCTCATCAGTCCAACAACAAAGCACCAACTAGGATCAGATCAAATAGGCCACTGCTCCTAATCACCCCCCTACGGATTTCTACATCATCGCCTACGTGAGCAGTTATATGCCCCCTTGAAGAACTACTTGCAAAAAAGGACTAACAGTGGCCAGAGCCCTCCTCCAAGGAGGACGTTTTTGGTCAGGTTCCGGAGTCCCAAAAAGGTATGTTGCATTGGCCGGGAATCGAACCCGGGCCTCCCGCGTGGCAGGCGAGAATTCTACCACTGAACCACCAATGCTCACATAGCACACAGCTGGACATGTTACGACACACATCTCTATGGGAGTTGCGATTGTGTAGGATAACAAGTCATGTTGTTTTTCCAGAGGAGGGAGTTTAAGATATCACGGTCAGGTGATCTGCTAGAAATTCCAAGTTCACCCTCGGTACGCAATTGGGTGTACCAGGTCTTTCCAGCAGCATTCCTGGCTGTCAGATTCAACTCCATATCAGGTCGGGAATATAAGTAGACAGCTCTGCTATTCTCTTCACCCAGGCATCCAAGACATTTGACCAAAGTTCTGATGATCCGAGCACAAAGTTGATCATCGATCTTTGGCCTCGGTTATTCTGGTACCAAGTACACTTATGAATAGCCCTGTACATGAACATGGTGTTTGTTATGACCAATGACAAGCTCATCAGTCCAACAACAAAGCACCAACTAGGATCAGATCAATCAGAATCAGAATCAGAAACCGTTTATTCGCCAGGAATGTTTTCACACAAACGAGGAATTTTTTTAGGCGGAAGGTGCATACATACATTGGACATGGACATGGGACGTAAGACGAGACAAACAACAATCAACAATCAACGAAAAAAACGAAAACAACAGTGCAATTGGAATTGGAATATGTGTAAGATAAGCAAGTGCTCAGTTAATGTGAATGTACGTTAAAGTGACATGTGTATTTAAGTTAAAAGTGTATGTTAAAGTGACGAGTGTTTAAGTGTGCGGTGTGCAGAGGAGTGACTGGTAAGAGAAATAAAAATAAAGAAGAGAAAATAAAAATAAAAAATTAAGAGTTCAAATTAAAAATTAAAAATTAAAAATTAAAATAGCTGGGGGTGACAGAGACAGTCAGTGGGGGACCCGAGCCCCATTGATGAGCCCGACTGCTGACGGGAAGAAACTGTTTGTGTGGCGTGAGGTCTTGGTCCTGATGGACCTCAGCCTCCTGCCAGAGGGGAGGGACTTGAACAGGTTGTGTCCAGGGTGAGAGGGGTCAGCTGCAATCTTCCTAGCTCGCCTCAAGAGTCCTGGAGGCGAACAAGTCCTGGAGGGATGGCAGATTACAGCCAATCACCCTCTCAGCAGAGCGGATGATGCGCTGCAGCCTGGCCTTGTCCTTGGCAGTGGCTGCGGTGTGCCAGACGGTGATGGAGGAGCAGAGGATGGACTCAACGATGGCAGTGTAGAAGTGCACCATCATTTTCATCGGCAGGTTGAACTTCTTCAGCTGCCTCAGGAAGAACATCCTCTGCTGGGCCTTCTTGGCGATGGAGCTGATGTTCGGTTCCCACTTGAGGTCCTGTGAAATGATGGAGCCCAGGAAGCGGAAGGATTCCACAGCGTCGACGGGGGAGTCACACAGGATGAGAGGGGCGGGTGGGGCTGCGTTCTTTCTGAAGTCCACAACCATCTCCACTGTCTTCAGAGCGTTGAGCTCCAGGTTGTTCTGGCTGCACCAGGTCTCCAGGTGGTCAGTCTCCCACCTGTAGGCGGACTCGTCCCCACCAGAGATGAGTCCAATGAGGGTGGTGTCATCCGCGAACTTCAGGAGCTTGACGGACTGGTGACTGGAGGTGCAGCTGTTGGTGTACAGCGAGAAGAGCAGAGGGGAAAGAACGCAGCCTTGGGGGGAACCGGTGCTGGTGGTCCGAGAGCCTGAGACGTGTTTCCCCAACCTCACGTGCTGCTTCCTGTCAGTCAGGAAGTCTGTGATCCACCTGCAGGTGGAGTCGGGCACGTGCAGCTGGGAGAGCTTGTCCTGCAGCAGAGATGGGATGATGGTGTTGAAGGCAGAGCTGAAGTCCACGAACAGGATCCTGGCGTAGGTTCCTGGGGAGTCCAGATGCTGGAGGATGTAGTGGAGGGCCATGTTGACAGCATCGTCTACAGACCTGTTGGCCCTGTAGGCGAACTGCAGAGGGTCCAGGAGTGGGTCAGTCAGGGTTTTGAGGTGGGAAAGGACCAGGCGCTCAAAAGACTTCATGACCACAGAGGTCAGGGCGACGGGCCTGTAGTCATTGAGTCCTGTGATCCTGGGTTTCTTTGGGACGGGGATGATGGTGGAGGCCTTGAAGCAGGCTGGCACGTGGCATGTCTCCAGGGAGGTGTTGAAGATCTCAGTGAACACTGGGGACAGCTGGTCAGCACAGTGCTTCAGGGTGGAGGGTGAGACAGAGTCCGGGCCCGCTGCTTTGCGGGGGTTCTGCTTTTTGAAGAGCCTGTTGACGTCCCTCTCCAGAATAGTGAGGGTCGTCACTGGGGAGGTGAGAGCCTCCGATGGGCTGGGGGAGGGGGAGATGATGGTCTGTGGCTGGTTGATGGGCCTGTGGGGCGTGGCGTCAGGACTGCTCCATTGTCTTTCAAATAGGCCACTGCTCCTAATCACCCCCCTACGGATTTCTACATCATCGCCTATGTGAGCAGTTATATGCCCCCTTGAAGAACTACTTGCAAAAAAGGACTAACAGTGGCCAGAGCCCTACTCCAAGGAGGACGTTTTTGGTCAGGTTCCGGAGTCCCAAAAAGGTATGTTGCATTGGCCGGGAATCGAACCCGGGCCTCCCGCGTGGCAGGCGAGAATTCTACCACTGAACCACCAATGCTCACATAGCGCACAGCTGGACATGTTACGACACACATCTCTATGGGAGTTGCGATTGTGTAGGATAACAAGTCATGTTGTCTTTCCGGAGGAGGGAGTTTAAGATATCACGGACAGGTGATCTGCTAGAAATTCCAAGTTCACCCTCGGTACGCAATTGGGTGTACCAGGTCTTTCCAGCAGCATTCCTGGCTGTCAGATTCAACTCCATATCAGGTCGGGAATATAAGTAGACAGCTCTGCTATTCTCTTCACCCAGGCGTCCAAGACATTTGACCAAAGTTCTGATGATCCGAGCACAAAGTTGATCATCGATCTTTGGCCTCGGTTATTCTGGTACCAAGTACACTTATGAATAGCCCTGTACATGAACATGGTGTTTGTTATGACCAATGACAAGCTCATCAGTCCAACAACAAAGCACCAACTAGGATCAGATCAAATAGGCCACTGCTCCTAATCACCCCCCTACGGATTTCTACATCATCGCCTATGTGAGCAGTTATATGCCCCCTTGAAGAACTACTTGCAAAAAAGGACTAACAGTGGCCAGAGCCCTCCTTTCAAGGAGGACGTTTTTGGTCAGGTTCCGGAGTCCCAAAAAGGTATGTTGCATTGGCCGGGAATCGAACCCGGGCCTCCCGCGTGGCAGGCGAGAATTCTACCACTGAACCACCAATGCTCACATAGCTCACATCTGGACATGTTACGACACATATCTCTACGGGAGTTGCGATTGTGTAGGACAACAAGTCATGTTTTTTGCATTGAAGTCCCCCCTAGAAGAACTACTAGCCGAGATAGACTAACAATGGGTTGACCAGAGTCATCTCAGGCAGCCATTTCCACAATGGAGGCTTTGGACAATTGGTCGAAATGTCCTTTCCAGCACCCTGGAATGAAAATTCCTGGGAGGAAGAGCAGTGTGCTTCTTCGATAAGATAAGGCAGGCCTTTCAGGACACCTGCCTAATCTGATGAACCCTTCAGAGTTTTTTTTATCATAGTTTATGTAAGCAGCCCTTATAAAATCATCACAGCTGGGACCTTCCTTTTTTCCAAAAAGACAATATTAAAGCCTACTTCATAGATCAAATTTAGCTTTTGGTGCAAAATGTAGATAAACAATGAACATGACAAGACTGGATTGGGGCAAGAATACAAATATAAAACGTAAAAGAGACTCAAACATCACAGAGGGGTCCTTCTCTTTTCCCAAAAAGGATGTTGCATTGGCCGGGAATCGAACCCGGGCCTCCCGCGTGGCAGGCGAGAATTCTACCACTGAACCACCAATGCTCACATAGCTCACATCTGGACATGTTACGACACACATCTCTATGGGAGTTGCGATTGTGTAGGATAACAAGACATGTTGTTTTTCCGGAGGAGGGAGTTTAAGATATCACGGACAGGTGATCTGCTAGAAATTCCCAGTTCACCCTCAGTACGCAATTGGGTGTACCAGGTCTTTCCAGCAGCATTCCTGGCTGTCAGATTCAACTCCATATCAGGTCGGGAATATAAGTAGACAGCTCTGCTATTCTCTTCACCCAGGCGTCCAAGACATTTGACCAAAGTTCTGATGATCCGAGCACAAAGTTGATCATCGATCTTTGGCCTCGGTTATTCTGGTACCAAGTACACTTATGAATAGCCCTGTACATGAACATGGTGTTTGTTATGACCAATGACAAGCTCATCAGTCCAACAACAAAGCACCAACTAGGATCAGATCAAATAGGCCACTGCTCCTAATCACCCCCCTACGGATTTCTACATCATTGCCTATGTGAGCAGTTATATGCCCCCTTGAAGAACTACTTGCAAAAAAGGACTAACAGTGGCCAGAGCCCTCCTCCACGGAGGACGTTTTTGGTCAGGTTCCGGAGTCCCAAAAAGGTATGTTGCATTGGCCGGGAATCGAACCCGGGCCTCCCGCGTGGCAGGCGAGAATTCTACCACTGAACCACCAATGCTCACATAGCTCACATCTGGACATGTTACGACACATATCTCTACGGGAGTTGCGATCGTGTAGCATAACAAGTCATGTTTTTTGCATTGAAGTCCCCCCTAGAAGAACTACTAGCCGAGATAGACTAGACTAACAATGGGTTGACCAGAGTCATCTCAGGCAGCCATTTCCACAATGGAGGCTTTGGACAATTGGTCGAAATGTCCTTTCCAGCACCCTGGAATGAAAATTCCTGGGAGGATGAGCAGTGTGCTTCTTCGATAAGATAAGGCAGGCCTTTCAGGACACCTGCCTAATCTGATGAACCCTTCAGAGTTTTTTTTATCATAGTTTATGTAAGCAGCCCTTGTAAAATCATCACAGCTGGGGCCTTCCTTTTTTCCAAAAAGACAATATTAAAGCCTACTTCATAGATCAAATTTAGCTTTTGGTGCAAAATGTAGATAAACAATGAACATGACAAGACTGGATTGGGGCAAGAATACAAATATAAAACGTAAAAGAGACTCAAACATCACAGAGGGGTCCTTCTCTTTTCCCAAAAAGGATGTTGCATTGGCCGGGAATCGAACCCGGGCCTCCCGCGTGGCAGGCGAGAATTCTACCACTGAACCACCAATGCTCACATAGAGAAATAAATACACCTACCTTTGATAAAAGGTCCACACAGCACAGTCTAAACCATAAAATAAATTTTTGCATGCGAGAATCTTTAAACTGAACCACCAATGCTCACATACACACACGCTCTTACCTTTCTGAATGGTCCATGAGTCTCAGAGAACAATAGAAAAACAATGATTGGATATAAGAATCCTAAAACTGATCCACCAATGCTCACATACACACACACATTATTTCCTTTCTGAATGTTCCACACACACAGAGGATAATATAAAAGAAAAAATTAGTGCGCCCAACGTGGGGCTCGAACCCACGACCCTGAGATTAAGAGTCTCATGCTCTACCGACTGAGCTAGCCAGGCATGGGGAAGGTCGAAAAGATCTATATTTTTATACAAAAGTATAGTACAGTGATATCAGTGGTGGTAGTAGTATATATATATATATATGTAGTAGTAGTAGTAGCAGTAGTAGCAGTAGTAGCAATATAAGTACTTGTAGTAGTAGTAACTGTAGTAGCTGCAGTATAAGTAGTAGCAGTATTAGTATAGTTGCAGTAATACCAGGGGTACAACAGCACCAGTGGTGGTAGTAGTAGTAACTGTAGTAGCAGCAGTAGTAGTAGTAGTAGTAGTAGTAGTAGTAGTAGTAGTAGCAGCAGCAGCAGCAGCAGTAGCAGCAGTAGTAGTATAGTTGTAGTAATACCAGTGGTACAACAGCACCAGTGGTAGGTAGTAGGAATATAAGTAGTAGTAACAGTAGTAGCAGTAGTAGTAGCAGCAGTATAATTAGTAGTAGTAGTAGTAGTAGTAGTAGTAGTAGTAGTAGTAGTAGTAGTAGTAGCAGCAGTATAATTAGTAGTAGTAGTAACAGTAGTAGCAGCAGTAGTAATGGTAGCACCAGTGTAAGTAGTAGTAGTAGTAGTAGTAGTAGTAGTATAGTTGTAGTAATACCAGTGGTACAACAGCACCAGTGGTGGTAGTAGAAATATAAGTAGTAGTAGTAGTAACTGTAGTAGCAGCAGTAGTAGTAGCTGGGGTATAAGTAGTAGCAGTAGTATTATAGTAACACCAGGGGTACAACAGCACCAGTGGCGGTA
Source organism: Myoxocephalus aenaeus (assembly GCA_038501785.1). Taxonomy (NCBI): domain Eukaryota; kingdom Metazoa; phylum Chordata; class Actinopteri; order Perciformes; family Cottidae; genus Myoxocephalus; species Myoxocephalus aenaeus. The sequence continues at coordinate 1,493,118 of JBAMJR010000047.1, read as the reverse complement.
GTAGAAATATAAGTAGTAGTAGTAGTAGTAGTAGTAGTAGTAGTAGTAGTAACAGTAGTAGCAGCAGTAGCAGTAGTAGTAGTAGTAGTAGTAGTAGCAGCAGCAGGAGTAGTAGTAGCATTAGTAGTATAGTTGTAGTAATACCAGTGGTACAACAGCACCAGTGGTAGTAGTAGGAATATAAGTAGTAGTAACAGTAGTAGCAGTAGTAGTAGCAGCAGTATAATTAGTAGTAGTAGTAGTAGTAACAGTAGTAGTAGTAGTAGCAGCAGTATAATTAGTAGTAGTAGTAGCAGCAGTATAATTAGTAGTAGTAGTAACAGTAGTAGCAGCAGTAGTAGTGGTAGCACCAGTGTAAGTAGTAGTAGTAGTAGTAGTAGTAGTATAGTTGTAGTAATACCAGTGGTACAACAGCACCAGTGGTGGTAGTATAAATATAAGTACTTGTAGTAGTAGTAACTGTAGTAGCTGCAGTATAAGTAGTAGCAGTATTAGTATAGTTGCAGTAATACCAGGGGTACAACAGCACCAGTGGTGGTAGTAGAAATATAAGTAGTAGTAGTAGTAGTAGTAGTAGTAGTAGTAACTGTAGTAGCAGCAGTAGTAGTAGTAGTAGTAGTAGTAGCAGGGGTATAAGTAGTAGCAGTAGTATTATAGTAACACCAGGGGTACAACAGCACCAGTGGTAGTAGTAGGAATATAAGTAGTAGTAACAGTAGTAGCAGTAGTAGTAGCAGCAGTATAATTAGTAGTAGTAGTAGTAGTAGTAACAGTAGTAGTAGTAGTAGCAGCAGTATAATTAGTAGTAGTAGTAGCAGCAGTATAATTAGTAGTAGTAGTAACAGTAGTAGCAGCAGTAGTAGTGGTAGCACCAGTGTAAGTAGTAGTAGTAGTAGTAGTAGTAGTATAGTTGTAGTAATACCAGTGGTACAACAGTATATATATGTAGTAGTATATGTAGTAACAGCAGTAATACAAAGTGTAAAATATAAACATGCAATAGTATTATACAATACAGGAGCTCACGTCAATAAAATGTGGTTAATTCAGCAAAAACAACCACTTGAACTCACATTGTGAGGTTTAAATTCGAAAAAGTGAATGCCCCGTGTGAGGCTCGAACTCACGACCTTCAGATTATGAGACTGACGCGCTGCCTACTGCGCCAACGAGGCTACATTTACGCTCTAACAGGAAGTCTTTAAATCGGACCTCCATGTATGGTACTTTGGTTGTAGTAACTACACTTCTCCACCAGAGGGAAGCAAAGCTCTTCTCGCTGTCACTGTTCAGCCTTCCGTCCGCTGCACTTGTATTACATTAACGTTATACTGTCCACTAAAAGGTATTCAACACAAGTATAGTGCGTTGTATCCGTTGACTGCATGGATATACTATACAATACTTGAGTTATACACAAGTAGTGTCGAAGAATATTAACTATGAATACTGTTTGATAATATAATATTATCAAACAGTAAAATATTATCAAACAGTAAAATATTATCAAACAGTAAAAAAAATTAAAATAAAATAGAAATAGCTGGGATTGTGCAATATATATATATATATACATCTGACTAACCACATGTATATATATATTTTTGCACAATCCCAGCTATTTCTATTTTATTTTATTATTATTATTATTTTTATTATTATTGTATATATCTTTTATCTTTCATCCTGCTGTTTTTATTTATTTTGTTGTAAATTGCTGCTACCCCGACACCAAATTTCCCCTCGGGGATTAATAAAGTATATATTCATTCATTCATTCATTCATTCATATCATCCATTACTGTTTATTTATATTACTTTACGATTTGTGTATTTACTATGTGTCTCTTGTGTGCACTGCTGCTGTAATCCTGTAATTTCCCCACTGCGGGACTAATAAAGGATTATTTTATTGTATTTTAAATAAACGCAAAACAAATCTACACGTGGTTGTAGTTCCTCTTGTTTCCGCGTGGAGGAGGCAAAGCTGCCATCGTGGAGCCTGCTTCAATTAACGCTGTAGAGTCCACAAAATGGATATATAATTTCTGGATAATGTGTCAAGTGAATTGAATGCTGGTCAGGATGAAAATGTAGCCAAACCAAAAGAAATAAATGAATAAAATAAAAACCCATCTTCACTTTCCACAACTTGCTTTCCACTTCTCATGGATGTATTTACATGACGTTCACGAGTATGACGTCATAGTTTAACAATCTTTGTTTTAATATATATATATATATATATATATATATATATATATATATATATATATATATATATATATAATTAAACCGACCTACCTAAAAACGGAGCGCTGACACGTGGCCGTATTTAGTTTCACGGTCGCGATAAAGCACGGTGCGTTATGACGACGCAACAAAGTAGTCATTTCGCGCACGTTTACATGCACAATTTAACAAAGTCACACAAGCAATATGGCCCGTAGGAATTGGCAGTAACTCACCCACCGGCCGCTGAAGAAGAAAACGCCTCATTGTAACATCTTTCTGTCGAGTTTTTCCTCCAAAAGTCCGGTCTGCCGTCGAGCGCAAAAAAAATGTCCGTCCGTTGAACCGTGTCCTCGGCCTTCTGGTCCGGTTTTCTCCGCCAGAAATTCGCAGTTTATCCCGACAATTCTTACAAAAGAACATAACCCCTTCTGGCTAAAATAAACTACACGGTAATAACGGCGGCGTGGCCGGGTAATAAGCCTCTATCTTCGGACGGTGCGTCGACGAAGTGATGACCTTTCAGCCTCGGGCCGCACCTTCAATTATCCAGCAGCCAATGAGAGAACGCCAAACGCGAACCCACGTCACGTGTTGAAGAGCCGAGCTCAAGTTTGCACACGGCACTATGTGATGGAAGGTTACCTGAAAGTGTCAACAACATTTGCAACTGCGTCATACGAGTTTCATAGCTGTAGCTGAAGTTATTTCTTATTTCTGAGGGGTGTAATCTCCGTTTGTGCACAATATTGTTTCTCCTATTATGATACATTGTTGCAACAGCCCAGAATATTATAGTTCCGTGGTTCCATTGGCTGTTTATAAGGATTGCTTTATTTTAAAGGAGTCATGAGGTGAAAAAAAAGTTATATAAGTGAGTATCAGTTGAGTGCATATGAACCAGGGATTGTTTCTGAACAAAATAAGAGATGCACCAACTCAGAGAAATATTTAATAATTTAATGTCATCATGCAGAAACCATAGAAAATACTTTTCTGACAGTATTGCAATGAGTAAAAAAAAAAAAGAAGAAATTAAAGAAGACGTTTCATGATGCCCAAAAAAAAACACACAGGTCCCATGTTATCATCGGATTGGGCTGAAAGTAGTTAGAATACAACACAAACAGTCAAAATAAAGAAAACACATGCAGAACACCTCCACCTCTTTTTAAATGGCACGAGTTTAAAAGATAAAAGTTGTGGCGAAGACACTCCTTCATGTTCCAGATGAGAAGCGACATCATCCCATGTTTAATAATACTGCTTTCATCACATCGTCGTCTCCACATATCCAGAAAAAAAAAACATCTGCACGGCATTTTATTACAAAAACCTGTAATTAAGGAAAATCTCATTTAGTCACCGACTGCAAGCGTCCGTTAATTCTACATACGCAATATTATTTCTCACTATTTCACAGTTTTATCACAATTATGGCCTCATTGTCAAACACGGATACGGAGTTATTAACATTAGGAGCTTTTCTTTTATTGAGCTTCTTTGCTTTAATTTTTCGGGGCTAGTCAAATTTCAAATCATCTCAAAATCCACTCCAGCCAATTAAAGTCAGAAACAATTACAGCAATCGGTTTGAATCGCATTCAGGAAAGCGATCAAGAATTTAAATTAGTATTTTTCCAGCACAACATCTGCTTAATGACAACACTGCTTTGTGCAAAATGACAAAGCACGGCGAAGCCGGAACGACGTGAAGCTTATGTTATGGTTATTACATCTGCCAATGATTTGGTGTCGCGTGTTCACAATAAGCATTTCAAAAGGAGACAAAGAAAAGGCTGCAGGTCCCAAAGCTTCCCTTTAAATGTGTAAATTAAATATCTCACCTCTACAAAGATGAGTAGGAGACGTTTAACCATGTAATGTCCAGGCTCATCAGTTGTCGTGTAATTATACAGCAACAACTCTCAAACAAACAGCTTCTGATATGGCACAAAACAAAAAGGGTGAGTTTTTTTCTTCTTCTATGTTAGCAACTAAAAATGTGCATTGTGTAAAATGACTGTATAGTTTGATTGAAGAGGGAGCTGAGGAGTAAAGTGTTTGTAAAAACACAAATAGGTCCGACGTCTCTTTAGTTCCCTTCAGAGGAACGAGGGCGAGTCGTTCCGTTTTTCCTTCCTTTCATTCATCCAGCTGTCTGCTGACAGGAAGTCAGTGCTTCTTCTTCTCCTCTTAAGGAGGATTACGTGGATAACTTGCAGGAAACGATAGCAAACAAACTAATCTCTTACTACAACAGCTGAAGGACAACATGACTAATACGAAAGGAAACAGAAAACCGTCAAGGCATCCATTTAAAAAGATGGATCCCACAGTGACAAAGTTTAATTCATTCCTCCTCAAGATGGAGAACATATTTGTCCTTTCTTCCAGATGATATTCGTTTATTTCTATCGAGTGAGGCTGGAAAAAATGTCCTTAATTTACCATTTAACTTAAAATGATGAAGGGAAACACTGCATCCTTCCATTGACTTTTATCGTTTCCTTCATTGCAAATAGTCACTTCCTTCATTGTCCCTCCTTCCACGCCACACACACACACACAAAAAAAAAAACTCCTCGTCCTTTTCCGTCACCCTTTTTCCTTCCATCTTTTCACAGGAGTACGTCCCAATCCGTGTGTCCTTCCTCTCCTCGTTGGAAGATTCCTTTCCTCCTCTCCTCTCAGAACAACACATCTTCGTTGGTGATGAGCGACTCCACCACGAGTCTCTGGTATCGGATGTCGTTGAGCGCCGTCATGGCGTCCAGCCCGGGCGCCCTCATCAGCGTCGGGCCGAAGACGATACCCAGGTTCTCGCTGGACATGAGGTTGTCCTTCTCGTACTCGGTCACTCTGGAATGATAGAAGGAAGGAAAATATGTGTAAGCGGACGGAAAAAGCGGACCGTTTAAGATTCCATTAAGCGGAATCTTAAACGACTTGAAGCGTGCGATGAAGTGGAACGCAGACCTCTTGAGGTGAGCCATGAGGCAGCGCAGCGTCTCGCAGTGAGCCGGCGGCAGCAGCTTCAAGGCCTCGTGGAGAGACTCCAGACGCTTTTCTGCGTCCGCGATCTCTGCAACACACAAATAGAATAGAACGTAAACAAACAAACAAACAAACAAACCCGACATTCATTTCCCACACATGCAGGGCGGCTGAACTGCCTTTCCATTCATCCTGGCATCTGATGTAATAAGCAGGGTTCATACACATGTTGACCAATGGATTTCCATGACCAAACATTTTGTGAAATCTCGGTATGAACATGAAAAAGTGAGTACCGTACTTTTCGGGTTACAAGCCGCTACTACCTTCGGTCAGTGTCCCCGACAGCTCCCCGCTGTAGCCAGCTGGGGCTCCTGCTAGCGCTCCGTCACTTCCCCGCTAACTTCCGCTAGCTCCCTGAAAACCACCGAAGGTAGCGGGACCAGGCTCGACACCCGACTTGGGCAGAGGGGACGCGGGCAGTAGCAGCAGCAGCGGGCAGTAGCAGCAGAAGCGCTAGCTAGCAGCGCCATCTAGCAGCGCTAACTAGCATGCTACAGCGGGGACACTGATCAGCCGTAGGAGCGGCTTGTAACCCGAAATGTACGGTAAATGTAGTATTTAAACTAACAATGAGAACACAAAGCATACAGTAAACCTTAAATGACACAAATAGTTTGATTAAAAGAATAAACATTTATATAGATGCCTGTATGTATGCCTGCTTATATTTTGAGCGTCTTTCTTTTAAAAGCGTATTCATTATTTCAAACTCAGCGTAAATGAACGTCATGAACACATGAATATAACACGTTCCCATGACTTTTCCAGGCCTGGAAATAAGCATTTTAAAATTCCATGACTTTTCCAGGTTTTCCATGACCGTAAGAACCCTGTTAAAGCGCGAGGACCTACTTCCTGTCTCTATGAAGCGCGGGTAGGCGTCGTACGTGATGAGGGGAATTGGCAGCTCCCGGAAGTAGAGCTTGAGGGCTCCGGTGATGATGTTGAGGTCCTCGTACGCGGTCGAGGAGATGTCCGCCTTCTCGCCGTCTGCGGAGCGGACGAACCCAGATTACGGTTACCAGATGAAAATATCGGCCTTCGGGGTCGTCGAAAAGGAAGGCGGGACACTCACCTCTGTCGAAGGTTAGCTTGACATCTTCAATCAGCTCGCTGAAGCCAGAGATCCGGTACAAGCCCTCCGACTGGAGACCTGAGACACAACGAGAGCCGATGTATTAAAAACTGATGTGATTACACGCGTTTCAATGGCCAGATCCTCTGTAAATTAATTAATCAACATCAATAGGCCTTGCACCGCTTTTGTTGTTTGTTACTCAATGTACATGTTTATATACACTTCATACACACACACACACACTACACATACTTTGCATTTTTGCACTTTAATTTCCTAAATGAATACACTCTGCTGTTTTATTGTACATATTGAGTTTTTTGCTGTATATATTGAGCATATTTCATCCTTGTTATTTGTATTTTTGTGTCTGTAAGCTGCTACTACGACAAACAAATTTCCCCTTGGGGATGAATGAAGTATCTATCTATCTATCTATCTATCTATCTATCTATCTATCCATCCAACTGAAAATGCCAAAGTTAACTGCATAGCTTTGGGTTTTCATTCGACACCCGACAAGCATTTCTTACTTATTTTATGACACGTTACAGCTCGACGAGCGCAAAAAACACTCTGCAGAACGATCGAAAAAGGAAAATAAACATTCACGTTGAAACGTCTCAAATGAGTTGATTATTCTCCAGATGCCCGCTGACGACAAATGTTGAGACACGACGATGCGTCCGTGGCAATAGTGTCTCCTCCTGGCGAGCCGACAGAACAGCTTAGGACAAACGCAACGGGAGGAGAGGCAGAAATAGGAGCTAATAAACTCAAAACAGACGAGAGATAAACGAAAAGAGAGAGAAGGACGGCGCTGAAGATTGATGAGAGGCTGAAACAGACCGTGGGGGGATGAGACGTAAATTGCTCTCCGGCTCCTGTCAAGTTCAATCTCTTCAACTCAGGTGTCTTTATTGATTGCACGTATTAGTTTCACTCGGGTCTGGAGTCGTGGTCAATAAAACTACTCAGATCCCGTGAGGGGGGAGGGAGACTGTAGCGCTCCCGCTACAAAGTCGCACAACTCTCACCTCGAGCCTCGATTTCCTGGATGCACATGTCGACCACCATGGGCCTCTTGGCGTTGTGGGCTTTCACCAGCGTGGTCAGGTCGCAGCTGTACACCTTCTTGACGTGCCGCAGGTCCGGCTGGCAGTCGTTCGGCACGACTTTGGAGCACTGCTTGTGGACGTTCAGCCCGCAGTCTGACAGACGGAGAGAACAGGGAGAGGGAATCAGCTCTGGAAGGCCGAACAGAAGCATCAGGAGAACGTCAACCCTGCCTCCGATACCGAGGGCATAAGAACTGGAAAGTTGCATTGAAGCGTCGGCGTTGCGGAGGCACACAAGTTCATCACGCGGACAAGTGTGTTCTCTGGCACCGGAGTGAATCTTTTAACATTTAAAAAGCCACGATACACAGCGGAGATGAGTCAACAGCAACTGTGACTAACTTTAAGGCTGCCGTCCCAGTTACGAGTCACGGTTTTGAGAGAGAGGAGGCGCAACATGACGAATACAGTGGAGGAGGCATTATACACTGGTGTGTGTGTGTGTGTGTGTGTGTGTGTGTTACCTGCACACTTGACTCCCTGAGCGATGAGACCCCACATGAAGTTGGCGCAGTACTCGCACCAGTGGGGGCCTCTGAACGTATGAACCTTAAAGAGACAGAGATAATTAAGCACTATTGTATCACTTGAAATGTAAATTTAATCAAAAGAGTGAAAACAGCATGTATGAGAACAGATATGTTGAGAACAAGTAATACCTGAATTCCAGCAATAATCTTATAATATAATAATATAGACACTGTTAGAACAATGGAGACACAATACTAGAGCTGAAAGAGCGTTTCTAGAAAGAAAAACATACAGTGGAAGCCGAGTTTTAATCTTCTTGTTTTTTCTTCTATATAATGAAATGCTAATAACCTCCATCACGTCACAGTGCTGTTGTGAGTGTGTATGTGTGTGTGTGTGTGTGTGTGTTCATCAGCCATATTTCCCTTGAGCTCAGGACATTGTGGCTCTGACCTTTGTGCTCTTCACGATTGGCTACTGGTAATGTGGACATGTGGGAATCTAAAGCACTACACAAAAGCTTCAAACCTGAAATGTAAATGCAGAACCGTGTGTGTGTGTGTGTGTGTGTGTCCTAATGTGTTCTTTGCTATCTGAGGTAAATTTGAATAAGACCCCATGAGCTGAATCAGCAATTCTGGCAGCATTCAACACACATGGACACACTCTCACTCACACACACACACACACACACTAACAGGACTGGGTGGAGGAGCAAAGGAGAGGCTCACCTTGAAGTTGTGGACCTTCTCGTACTTGGGCGCCAGGTCGCTCTCCCTCAGGGTGGCCCGCCGCACCAGCGACGTGAGCTGCGAAAGGGCAAAGGATCTGATTGGTTGCCAGAAGGTGGAAGCGGGCGAGGTGGGTTTGGAGGGCGCCGGCGCCCGGTGGAAACGGGGCCCCGAGCCCGCGGCGGGGTCCGCGGCGCCGGCGGAGACCGGCAGGGAGGGGATGGAACCAGCGCTGGCATTCAGACCGAGAGCCGCGGTTAACAAAGAGCCCTTCTGACCCGCCGGCTTCTCGGCTCGCCGGCGCGACTGCTTTCTGCCTCTTTTAACGGCGTACGACTCTCCGCTCGGCATCGTGGGATTCGTAAAGTTGGTGTGAATTTAACTCACACTTGAGGTTTAAATAAAAACGCTGGCTCTGAGACTAAGATCCAACTAATAAGTACAGTAAGCCAATCACACAGGCAAGGAATATGAACCCTCCCAAAGGAAGTATTTAAAATGATGAAAAATAGTCAACAAAAACAGAAATAAGTAGAAAACTACACAGCTAGATTCTCAAATAATTTCAAAAGCTCCGTCCGACAACAACATCCCAAACCGAGGACCAATCCTGCTGTACAGAGATCAGCCAATCAGGTCAGCTCTGCGTACTGATGCGGCTGCATGGTGCAATTCCACTTCATAACAAAAAGAAAAACAAAACAGGTGAGCCAGCCAATAAAAAATTTAAAAAAAATCACCACGTAAAATACTGCAAAAGAAAGTTCTCTGAATTCAATTAATCTTCTGGAAACGCGACCCCCAAATTCCTTCAAAAAGGACTGATGCTGCCGAATGTGCATTCCCGTCTCCGTCTCCTGTATGTGAGCGCTTCAGCCCACATGGCTCAGTGTGTGTGTGTGTGTGAGCGTGTGTGTGTGTGTGTTAATCCTCTCTCCCTCCACACACTCACCAGGCAGCGAGAGTGGAGGAGGGAGAGGCGGAGCGAGACAGGAGAGGAGCGGGGGAGGGGTGGAGCTGCAGTATCGGGTGAATTTAACAGGTCGCATTGAGAGGACAACGAGCCAATCACGATCCAGGGATTGTTGTTGTTTGTCACCACTTTCTGCCACCAGAATCGTCCCACGGAGAGAAAGCATTGAGCTCACGAGTGATCGCTTTATTCACTCGTTCATGCTTTTTTTTTTTTTTTTGCGGTTCTCCCTTCTTTTGTCATTTTACCTGCAACATCCGGCTTCACGCTGGAGAGGACAACCTCCTCCATTGTGTTAGATCACACCAGTAACACAATACAAGACCAGTTTAAGATGCATCTTCACTCAGGAAGGGCTTTGGAGGTTTCTCAGTAAGTGGTGCCTCTGGTGGGTGGATGTTTAGACTTCTTTGTCAACAAACCAATTAAATCCCGTTACTTAGTAGCTTTTAGATATTTTACATGTCACACGAGACATTACCAATCTTATTTCGTGGCAAACATGTTAGAATACATTTAAAAAAAACTAAATTTTTAACACAAAATTCCATTATCACCAGCATTCAAATCCCTAATCCTCAGTTTATATACACAACACAGTGAATATGTATGACTGGTCATGGATATTTAATGATGGGATGGCGGGTAGGAGGCTGGATAACAAAGAAACCCTGCAGATTATAGACAGAAAGACAAAAAACAACAACAACAGAGAAAGAAAAATAGAAAGAAAGAGTTCTGCTGAGCTCACATATTCATCTGAGGTCATTTAATCTAATGATTGGATCAGATCCAAAGTATTCACATTCGGTTACTGCCTTTTTCCTCTCACCAAAATACTAATCCTACTCAAAAGTAAAAAGTCAGCACCACCACCATGTCTTCATCACCCCCACAGGGACCATCAAACCTGCAGCTAACCGGCGCTAAAAGCCGATTGGCTGTGTGAAAATAGGCATTTCTCCTGTTTGTCTTCCCAACAGAGAGACAGAGAGAGAGAGAGAGAGAGAGAGAGAGAGAGAGAGAGAGAGAGAGAGAGAGAGAGCCACCTCCAGCCTCAATGTCACAGCCGTACTTGCTTTGTCTGCAAATCCAACCAATTACCAAAGCGCACACACACACACACACACACACACACACACACACACACACACACGCACGCACGCACAGACACAATGATGTACGAGGTGCAGTGTAGGTGGTCATGCACTGCAGGTCACACGAGGCCTCCGGAGGCTCAGTACTGGTGTAGCAGATAAACACATTGCGCACACTACTTTTGTGTTGTTGTTTTGCGTCGTCCGTTGTCGACTGGACTTCCACGCACAAACACACAGCTGCAGAACGGAGATTTAGATCAAATGTCGCCCGGCGATTAGCATCCGAGTTGTGGCTCCTGCGTCACGCCGTAAACGGCACATCTCCAAAATGTCCGTTTTCAAACTCTCAAAAAAGCTCCGTCTCTTAAATAAATAAAAATAGTTTCCCCGTCCGTCCTCTTGGTTAAAAAACTAAATCAGAGAAAACAATGATCTCACAGCTGAATGGAAACTAATGAGCTGACAACTAACTTGATTGCTAAATACTGAGGAGACGGCTTTTAGGAGATAGCAGGTTTCTGCAGGCAAACTGCTGTTATGTAATTTTACTGCAGAGCATTTGGCCTCCAGCATTTGGCTGGAGGCCTCCTCCTCCTCCTCCTCCTCCTCTTCCTCCATGTTCCTCAACTCTCATCCTTCCATCTCAGCACTGTGCATACAGAAACTTTCCCTGCAGTTATTTGAACTCTGTGCAGAGTTTTCTTAAAATTGATCTACTGTTGTTTTAAACTTTCTACCAGATTTCTGGAAGCGTTACGGTGGTTTATACACGAACATTTACCGCTTTACGATTTACTTAACCGTTATTTATGGAGGCGAGATCAAGGGGACTTTAAGAGTCCAGGTTCTTTTGAATTCTTTCCACAGCGTAACTACCGATTCTTTTCCTCTGCGGAACCGAAAACGGAAACTCTGAACATTTTCCAATTTATGTCTTTTTGGATTCAGCGGCACACATTTAAAAGATGCTCTTCACCTCTCACTGCTTTTCTGCATCAATCCATCCTTCCTACACATTTCCGATGCCATGTCTCGACTCAATCTCAGTTGTAAGATATGAACGATTGCTCACCATTTTATAGTCTTCTAAAACGTGCAAAGACAATTCGTAAAGCACACAGCCAAAGAGATTCGATGAATGATTAAATTATTCTGAGAGTGATTACTTGTAAGGCCTCATTTCAGACTGTATTTCCCTGAAGGGGATATTCTTTGGTCAGGAGCCAACTCAACTCAGTTTGCCAAAAACATATGAAAATTGGAGGATGCTTTTGGCCCGAGTGCCGACACAGTTTCCATCTCCATATTTCTTGCAGAGAGTGATCAGTTTCGCAGATACTGATCAAATTGTTTTTGTGATTAATGCTTGAGGTTTCTTATGAAAAGCTTACGCTATGTCACTCTTTAGCTGAAGATACTTCCTCTGAATGACAATCATTTTGTGAAATGTCTAAACTTGAAGGTGTCCTCACCCGCTCCTCGGCGTTATGGTCGTCTTTGGCAGGAGCCGGTCCATCTGGGGCCTCGGGGCTTTGTGGCAGATGTTTTTTCAGGGCGGGCTCCTGGTTCAGGGTGGTGTAGCCGACGTGCTCATAGATGGGGTTGATGGTCATCTTAGCGATGTACTCCGCTGCCTGACAGAAGAGAAGGTCGCAGGTTTATTTCCCCTAACAAACAGTAGGAATTATTATTTCTCCGGCCTGTCCCTGGACAGTTGGGTCAACTGTGGCCAAAAGAACTGCGCAAAAATATTCTCAATTTTACAGAATAAACAAAGAAACACTTAAAAAAGATGATGTTCCTTCTTTCTTTGATTATTTTTTTTAAAGAATCCTGGGACTCAGATGATCCAGTAAACAAGCGGATAAGGAAGGTAATCACACGCAGGTAAACATAGGCCGATAGCTCAAACGCTTCCTTTTTGTAATCATCCATAATCAGCATTTACAGCCACTGATTACAGCCCTGATTAATGGGTCCAACTGTGTTGTTTTTGTGTTTTCAGTCACGGTGAGGGGACTCGTGGCCACGCACACCTTCGTCTCGATGTAGAGCGTGATGAGGCCGTCCGTGACGAGGTCGTGGATGGACTCGAACCTCTTCTCTCCGACAAAGTGCTTCCCGTCGTGGTAGAGACGGAAGTTTCTCGTCTGGTTCCCAAACCTGGATGGAATGAAGGAGGACACTTTAGTTGCAACATTGACGCCTAAAGTCTTAGATACAGTTATTTTTATTTATAAGATTTGATCAAAATGACAACAGTGGCTAGTTTTTGTTTCAAAGAAAAATAGGCTAGTTGATAGACGAACTACTCATGTTTCATATATTTGAGTAGTGAGTAGTAAACTAAGTACTGTGAAACTACTTTTTTTGTTTTTCCCCTCAACTTTGACCCGTGCGGCTGATTTGTGGACAAAAAATAAATAAAAATCACCCACCACGCTCACCCGAGGAGGCGCGATGGAAAACAGGTCAGCGCTAGCATCTCGAGCTAGCAATGCAAGCTAGCTAGCCTCTGCCACCACCTACACAGCTCTAGCTTGCGAGCTAGCAGCGCAAGCTAGCAGCTACTGCCCCGCACTGTTTGAGCTCGAGTAAACAGCAGTGTTGTCAGCGCTAGCTAGCCCCCTGACAACCACAGAAGGTAGCGGGATCAGGGCCCCGGCTCGACTCGGGCAGCGGTAGCAGCAGCAACCGCGGCTTATACACCGCCACGGCTTGTTTATGATTAAATACAACTTTTTCTTTAAATTTTGTAGAAGCGGCTTATAAAAGGGTGCGTCGTATAACCCGCATTTTACGGTAGTAAACTTCATATTTATATTTTTTTTAAATTGTAATTCTGTGCGTAAGGAGGACATGGCAAAATAAGCTTTTCATTATACAGAGTAACTCTGACAATAAAAAATATCTTGAATCATGTTTCCTCCATTAATGCACAAACATACTGCATCCTTTACTAAGATATTACAGAGTAAAAAAATGACAAACTGTGACAGAGAGACTCTGAACTGGGCCAACACATTATCGGCTCCTCATGAAACCGCCGCGAGATCATTAACCCAAAACCCAACCTTTCCATTTCTGCCGACCCAGAGCGGGACGCCCGCGTATGGAAGTGGTATTTATGGAAGGTAATTATAACCACGTGGGAGGAGAGAGGAGCGTGTGCAGGTGGAAGAATGACGTGGCTATGAATAGAGCAAACTGACCCAAAACCAAATTAAAATCATGCCGTGCGCCCATTTAAAAAGTGTGACACGTACTCTGAGGAAACGACGGGCGAACATTCGAGTTAAACCGACTGCTGATGTGCTTCCAAGCGACCGAGGCGCGTTAAACCGCTACACAACTGCAGTGCCTCTGAGCGAGATTGACCCTTTGACCTCTTGGCGACAGGTGTGTGGAGCCATGCGAGTTCAGAGCCAACGCCTCTGAGCAGCTTACAGCTTAAACTGCTGCCCACACCTCTGAGCACGCGATCCCTGCTCAGGTACTGAAGCCTTCACAGACCCACTGAGCTCTTGTTTGGGGTCTTGATCATCTGGTTAAACGTTACCTGAGAGCCAGCGTGTACGTGCCCGGCTGTCTCTGACTCTCCCTGATGAGGTAGCTGCCTTCGGCCTGACTCAGCAACTGGTCGGCCTCTTCCCTTGAGATCATCCCATGGTACCTGGACGTGAACAGCAGCAAAATATTAAGCTTTCCTCCAGAAAACATGCTTTTGTGTGCGTGGAGATGGAGTGCAATGAATTGAGGGAATGTGTCTCATATACGTCACTGATAAAGAGAAGGCCGACTTACTCTCTTCCATAGTATTTAGGTCGGTTGTCACCCTAAAAAGGGAGAAGAAAAATATGTAAAACACAAAAAAAAAGGTATTGTGAGATCTCATAGGGCGGAAGGATGAAACAGCTACAGCTGGAATGGCAGTATTACAATGTCATATTGCTCTGGAGGACGGCACTTCATTCCTCACAACAACAATAGAATGTATGAAATGCCACCACAGACACAGACACACACACACACACACACACACACACTGCTCTTGGCGAGTGTGTGGGAGCGGAGAATATTGCACGAGTCGGATAAAAAGCAGAACATTGTGTTGCTCTCAAACTGCTGTGGAGCCAATAAATCAACAATATGAATTTGGATGCTCTGTGTGTGTGTGTGTGTGTGTGTGTGTGTGTGTGTGTGTGTGTGTGTGTGTGTGTGTGTGTGTGTGAGAAAGGGGCACACACAATCAAATATAGAGGCACATGATGCAACAGTCTCCTATTCTGAGAGGATTCCAGTTACAGCAGCCTGAATGAGCTGGAGGGAATAAACCACACACACACACACACACACACACACACACACACAAAATACCAGTCTCTGTATTTTGAATTAAATGTTGCACTGAGCAGGTCCAGAGTGAAAGAAACATTTACCTGGATTCACACACATGGAACAGTTATCTAAAGAGTGCATTTCCAGTTGTGTACACAGAGTATTAGGCACCTGTAGTAATGCATGCGTGTCCTAGTGCTCTGATGAAGCTGTATATTAATAATGTAACCCGATATCCTACGGCTAAAGGACAGTCTCCTGTTTATTTAAACCACCCTGACATGCCACACATTAAAAAGTACCAGCTTTAGATAAGTGCTTATTGGTGCATCATTAACTCACATATGGCTCAACTCCCAGCAGTCTGTCTGCTGGTTTTAACTGGGTCAGCACCGACTACCTGACCGGGCATCAGAGCCAACAGCTGTTCATTTAGCATTCTCACACACACACACACACACACACACAGCTTGCTCTAAAAGGACTGTCTTTTACAGATTAACACAAACACCAGACGCACAATCCCCCAGTCTTTAATCCCCCATTGGATTCCCCCAAACCGTGCAGTCCCCCCACAACCACACATCTGGTGACACACACACACACACACACACACACACACACACTGAGGGCAGAGGTGCTGGTGCATGGCATTAGGTGGGCGCCCTCGGATAGGACGGAGCCTCTACTCATCACAAACTAAAAGTACAAAAACACTTCAACCTACTAAATTAGGTGCTTGCTGAAGGTCCCCAGACGTCGCATAGATAATTTAATTCTACCAATATTACGAATAGCGCTCGATCCTTTTAAGAAGAAGAGGAACAACAGGAGCGAAGAGCCGCTATGATTTAGTTTCGGCTCACTGTTGTTGTATTATAGGATCTGACTGGGCCCGAATTCGTTGTTGGTTTTCCATTAATAACACTGAAGCTGCTTTTACAGACATGAATACAAAGAAATCCTGCTTAACAGATGCCTTCCCTGAAGACAATGGATCGGTGAACGACAGCAAAAACAATTAGATCGTCTACAAGCCGAGTCAGCGGATAGTTGTCTCTGAGGAGGAGACGACACACACACACACACAAGCACACACACACACACACACACACACACACACACAGAAATCTTCAGCTTGCTTGAGGCTTAAACCACAGCATTACCGTTTCTTGATTGAAAGTGATGTTGGAGAGCAAACAACACACATAAGTGCAGATACAAGCTAATGGCTTCGCAAACTGAGCACCTTAGGGTGTGCAGGGAAACACCCAGCTGACGCACAAGTCTCCTGCTTCTCATCTCAACCACTGTTTCATGCGTGAACCCAAACAGCACGAGGGATTGTTGCCGCTGCACATCCACAAGCCCTCATCCTTAAAGTGTAAAGTCCGACCGCTCACTAACGCCATGGCGGACTGGCGGGAAGAGGAGGCGTGTTCTCACCTCACAGGTGCAGGTGAGTCTGCGTGGGTGAGGCGCCTCCTGCTGGAGCTGGTACACTGTGGCAGCAGAAAGAAAACGCCACCATAAAAAGACACGCTCAGTGTAAGAATACCGACGTTTAAAAAAAAAAGTACAAGAATTAGGGTGATAACACAATAAATGCTCTATCAATACTTACAGTAAGACTTCCACACCGGTGGCCTGTATTCATCGTGATCTGAGGACAGAAACAGCACAAGCTCTTAAACAGAGACTCTGAATGCCCCCAAGTGGACAGAACACGACACAGTTTATTTAATCTGAATGAGTCTTGATTTTGATATAAAGGGCTCTTTATTTAATTATTTAATGTAATCCTTCTTTTCTTTCTTTTTTAAACCAATCAAATAACACAATATATATTTGCAGGAGACGCTCAATATATTAAAAAACAGACATTTTTCACTCTGACATACTCAAATGTTGGTTTAAAGGAGATTTTGCAGATTTATTAGAATAAACAGTTTTGACACAGACATAGGAGGAGAAGCCTTTTAAGCTTCTTTACTTCATCTATTGTGTGTGCAATTACCTCGCGGTGAATCCAACAGCAAAATCCTCCCCGAGCATAAAACTGTGACTAAGTGACTTTGTGAATAAATCTACTCCGTAAAGCATAAAAAGCCGTGAAAGATTAATTTCCATTGCTGTGCAGAAAGCGGTGGCTTGTAAATGAGCTCTCGCTGCGATGTTTATCTTTCTTATTGTCAAGCAAGATTGTGCCGTCGCCCCCTTTCAGGCTTACCCGTCTCAAATAAATTGGAGATGGATATCAACACTAGCAGTGCGTCGTCGCCGCCGCTTGTTCAGCTGTTGCAGAACCATAAACAACAGCCGACATTAATATTAGACTCTCTGCAACATTAGACATATATTTCAGCCCCAAGCTCTCAAGTGGAGTTTGGCTGAGCTCTGCAGCAGCTAGTCGTGCATATTAAACTGAACACATCCTGACAAATAAAAGTATTGTTGTACAAGTGTAATGGCAGCTGCACTCTTGCCATTTATATTGTAAAAAAATTTGTTTATTTCCTTAAGAACTTAATTTTGATGATGAGGAAAACTCAATGCATCTATTCTTCGCGACGGGTAAGACTAACAGCCTGCTTCCTGTCTCCGTGCACTCTGTGTTCACTCGGCAAGCCTTATCTATTCAACACTTGTCGTCCCGGTATCCTGTCTTCAAAATAACTCAAAATCCTCAAGGCAACATCACGTCACAGTGAGACGCACAAAAGACAAAACACATCTCAGTGTCTGCAACACTGGATGGAAATAAAGTGATGCAAGGACAATTGTACTGCATTGGTGATTGAGTTGAGTATACATTTGTACGGTATGAGACTACATTTAAAATGAGAAATACTGTGCTTTTCCCAACAGCTGCAATGTTTTAGCAACAGATTGAGATTTAATTTGAAAGTTGACCAAAAAGCATAAATACAAATCCATACTTTAGTACCATTTAACAGGAAATAAAGACCAATTTTAGAAAACTTTGAACACTTACTTAAGTAAATATACTTCTTACTGGTTAAAGGCATAACCAGTGTTGTAATGCTAGTCCTGTTATAGTTTATATTGTTATATATTATGTAAGCTATTTATTATTGCAGATGTACTACAGTGCAAGCAGCACTTTAATGTTGTGGTAGGACATAGTAAATCTGATTTAACTACTTCATTCACTGTTGAATAAAATGCATCATGTTTTGGTTTGTATGTGAAATATAAGCCTACAAAGTGACAAGTACATAGAGCAGAGTAATTATGTATTGAATTGCCTCAGAAATGACTGGAGAAGTATTTAGTTCAGCAAACTTGAAGTATTCAAGTTTGCTGAAGTGCAATACTTGAAAGCCTTGACCCAGTTGTACCTAAAGCTAATAAATACAGGAGAAAAACACGACCATAGAAATGACTCCCACCACAAAACAAGCAAAATAAAAATACAGTGACGTAGCCAATATCTGAGGAGTGCTGCTTACCGAAGACATTTAGGGCCATCTTGATTCTGTGATTTGATTAGTATGATGATGATGATCAATTAACCAGCAGATCCCAAATTTCCAGCCAAACGGACCTACTTAGTTTAATCCTGCAAAAGAAAATATATATTTTTTAAAGCACGAGGTGAACGTAGTGTGCTGAACTAGTCTGGATGAAGTGAAAACAGCTGAGTAACGATGCACAATAAATGATAAAAACCGAACAAACGGAAGTCTTCTTACTCTGAACCGGAAATGCGAAAACGTGCGTTGGAATACAACGAAAGTTGCACTGACGACGGTTCATAAACAATGTGAATTAAAACACGGGTTTATTCACCAAGAGTTTGCTAATAATACGGCGTACTCACACTCAGATGCATTCTGCATTGTGGTCGCCATCTTGCTGAGTCACGTGAGCAGTCTCGCCCTCTCTCAGGAGTAACTATGGCAACGGGCTTTTTTCGAGAAAGACGTCTTCCCTAAAGTGACTTTAACTCAAAGTTGTTTAGCCTTTTTTAATTTGTTTTAATATATATATAAATAGATAATATAATGTCACTTGTGTTACATTATGCCCTGGCTGTTAAAATAGGCAACATGTATTTATTTTGAATTCTTATTAATAATCATTCTATATTTCTCTTCTTGGTTTACAAGCAATTTATCTTAAATACTTAAACGGAATAATACACAATTGACGTAATCGGCCGGTTAGCTCAGTTGGTTAGAGCGTGGTGCTAATAACGCCAAGGTCGCGGGTTCGACCCCCGTACTGGCCAGTAATTTTTCAGGTTTTTACACAAGATGACTGATTCACCTTTTGGCTAGATACAAATGAGGAACAAGAAAGTACTTTATATTTTCTGTCCTAAAAAAGATCACTTTCATTATACGGTATAACGTGTTGACAGGAAAGGCAGTACGTTTCGTGGTAGTATTTTCCAATTTTAGGCAGACCTACCAACAGGGGCGTCGTTAGGCCTCTTTTAGGTGGGCTGGCTTTCTCACTACCCAAGTAACGTCTCTTGTCAAGACAGCAGGATTATACCAAGGAGTTTAGCTCAAAGTAAATGATGCACGGAGTGAATTGTATGTAGAGCAGAATGTGGCTATCTGTAGTTGTTAACGATTGTTACCTGCTTAAATGTAGGTTTATTTGAGGCAAATGAAAGGAAATACTGTAGTGGACTATGTTAACACTGTCCCAATTATTTAATTTTTTTTTTTTTTTAAAGAGTTATTTATCTGCCTCTAATGCAATCCTGGATGTAGTCCGATAGTGTTGCAATAATAGACAATGCAATCCTAGTTTGACTTGATTATAGTGAATGCATTGGGTGCCTTCAGCCCATCATATAATATTTATCATTTGATAATCAAGATGTACTTGAAATTATTATTATTTTTGTTATTCATGTTTTTTTTCTTCTATTGAATGGTATATTTGACACTGAACTAGTTCATCTTCATCTAATTGATAGTGTCCAAATGAGCATGAAATATCACTGGTATGTAAAAACTACTCGGACAACAAAATAGATGTAAATGTTGATCAAAATCTTATTCCCTTCTGCTCAAAATAAAACAAGTAAACAATTAAAAAGTTCACACTGTCAGGTCCATTCTCCATCCAGTGTGTGCAGGGAATGACGCGGATATGAACGCTAGCTTATCCGTCTTTCCTTTACAAGCAGGACAATTATTTCTCTCTCTTTATTTGAGAAAAGTTCATATTTGTGTTCTCAAATTTCACTATGACCCTGAAATTCTGTCTCTTGTGTTATCATATACTCACACATTATATGTAGGCTACAGCAGGTGATTCTAACAACAGCGGCGGAAGAAGTCATCATATAGGCTATTTTACGTCAGTAAAAGTAGCATTACTGCAATCTAAAATACTCTTTACCTGCTTTTACAATGCCACTTTAAGTACAAGTATGTAGGCTGGCTAAGTATTACTAGAAACATATTCTTAAACTATGAAAAGTGAAAACACTCAAATGTAATATTATATTACATTTTCATATATTAATTTATTGTATTAATATTACTGATGTGTTGCTGAACAACATCAGTAGATAGATTGTATACACTGTATGGGTAGTTGTATCTACAACAGTGTGTTGTAGATACTTCTATAAAGTAATTGTTTTGCATGTAAAATCTTCATCTTTTTAGTAACTGGTGGAGTAAAAAGTAAAATGCTTCCCCCTGAAATGAAGTAGTGTAAAAGTGTAATGTTACATGACAATAACATATTTGCGTAAAGTACCTAATACAAGTACTAGTACCTAGTAAATTAGTACTTAAGTTGGTGACAGTACTTCAGTAAATGCAATTCCCGGTACCAGTATGTAGCCAATGAATGAAGATGTTTTAAATAATAAGAAAGGCCATGTGCACATCATTTACAACAAACAAACGTGAACACGTTTCTGGGTGACCTTATTTTGGGGTTTTATTCAGTCAGTCAATTTCTAGAATGTAAAAATAGTGAAAGAACAGATGGCAAACCTGTTTTCATGTCCACAGAAATCTTAAGAATATTACATTTCCATTCTTAGCCTTTCCAATACATGTTTTTCTGACTTAATATGGTGCAAAACCCCTACAAGAAACCCTGTCTAACCTTTATACCAGTTTACTTCTCCATGAAGGGAACAGACACGTCTCGTTGTTATTTGATAGTAAAGCAAAGAGAGAGAGAGAGAAAGAGGGGGAAGGGAGGACATGCAGCAAAAGACTGCGACTCGGATTCGAACCCGGGTCACAACGACAAGGCCTCAGCTTTAGTAGTTGGGAATGGCAACTATAGAGACTAATTTTACATGATACACCTGAAAGGCTGGATATAATTGAGTATTATAAACGCAGCACAGACCCAAACCCTTCGCCTCCATGCTGCCATTCACCACCATGTGGTGGCGCTGTTCAGCCGCCCTGGTTGCACTTTCTCCCTTCCTGCCTACACTGTAGCGCCGGGGCGCTGGTGCTGGAGGCGGCGTGTAGCTCTTTATTGTTCCCGTAGAAAGCTCAATGCGCCGGTTTCCCCCACAGTTGTTGCAATGGCTTCCACAGCGAAACCACGTCCCACCTGAGAGGGAGCGGCTCGGCTGCGAACACGGGATTTATTGAGCGAAAACTTCCGGCCGCTGCGTGGGATTTAAGCGTCTGCTTTTGGAAATAAAAGCTCCTACTGACGGACAATCCTCCTGAAGAAAGAGGGGGTAAGGAAATCATGCTATCCGGATCGTGAAGCGAGGTTACACGTCGCCGCGCTGGTGTTCCTGGTATGGAGCGCACTTGTGTTTTTAGATTTAGCCACATTTGTTGCAAAAAAAGCAACACTTTTCTTCCTGTTTGGCTTCTTCATGCAACAGTGCGTGATGTTTGACGAGCTGATATTCAGCATAAGCTCGCCTCGAGTGCAGCCTGCTCTTTTCCCTAATCGGCTGAGCTTTAAGGTCCAGCAGCTTCTTCTTTTACTGTAAGCTTAATTATAGACACGGATCTCCAATCCGTGCGTCCAACATCGTTCTGATACTTTAATATTGTGTGATTTAGTATTATTTAATGTGTTTAAACTGGCATTTTACTTTGGTGATGTTTTTTTTATTTTTTTTATATATATATATATTGTGGATTTTGTTTGTTTCCTCCTCAGTCATTCCCTGCCTGTCCTTTCCATTCACCAAAGCTCACAATAGGCTTGTCATCACATGCACATTAATATCTCACACACACACACACACACACACACACAGTCTCTCCAGTGTGACCAGGTTGCTTTAGCCTACTGACTTCTTTACTCCTGGCCTAAGGGATTACTCTGCTAACCTACATCCTGGAGCTCGCGCTCTGATGCCTTTTTTATATTTATTTATTTATACATCTATAGGGGTGTGTTTGTTTTATTCCACTTGACAAAGCTCCTTCTCCTTCTGGAGAGTGTGTGTGTATGCAGTGACTCTTCCTTCCCCCATTCGGAGGGCAGGTCAGCGCGCGGGGTCAGCGGGTCGCAGCACCCTGGACCAGCTTTGTCCTCATGGCTGCGGGGCCTAATCACTACTTTTTACAATCGATATCGCACCCTTGTAACGCCGGGAGACTTGGTGTTACGATCCCGTTCTCACAATGGACGCTCCCCAGAGAGCAGAGTGTCACCTTGGCGTAACGTGGGATCGAGCGCGCGGCCTATTGATCCGTGGAGGAGCGTGTTATTTGCCTTGATCTCCACCTCACCTGGGGGTGCTTGTCAGGTTGGAGTTGGTGCTTCAGGGGTGTCATTTTTCCAGTTTAATCAGACTCAGTCAGCAGATGTTTATTGAATGGGATCCTCCCTGTTGTGAAGGTGGCGACAAGTACAACCAGGTGATGGTGTTGTATGTGTGGCGCTCCACACTCACAGCTGCTTTTTCCTCTCTTCACATTGAGGCGAATTCTTGACCTTGGGCACTCAAACAGTTTCAGTATGTGGTAAATGTACTAAATGCAAGGTCGACCGCGTCGTTCAGAGAATGCAGGAGTGCGTTCAAGTGATACCAGATGGTCTAGTTAGATCGTTATTTGACTGTGTTTTGAAGATTTGTCACATAGTATATCTTCTAATTTTCTAATATAAATCCAAATTCCATCCGTCCAAATGATCCACATGTTCCTGCAGTTGTTTGGATTCCAAAGCTGTTTTTATTAGAGCTGAAATTTCAATGTTTCCAGCTTCTCGTATGTGTTTTTTGTTGTTGTTGTTGCTGGTTTTTGTTTGTTTACTGTCGGAAATCTGAATATCTTTGTTTTGTCCGACCAAACGGGACATTAACAGAAATCTTTTGGGCTGTCGGGATTTATGGCCAACAATAATCATCTAATTCTACAAATGTGTTCGTTAGCAGCAGCCCCACACAACATATAGATAGAATAATATATCCATCACATCCCTTATTGTTGATCAATACTGCATGTTACATCTCATGCACGTTGCTTTGAATATCCACTTCATCAAAGTGCTGATTGTCGGACCTGTTTCATAGCTGGCAAGTGTTTTCCTATTATGCAAACCTCCATATTCTCACCCAGTTTACGTAATGGTTCATTATGGCGTCTTCAATTTATGAAAAAACTAATTGTCGACCAGAGTTAAAAGCAGATTTGCGTGTTAATGCCTGTGAGAGATAAAGCCTTCTGTGTTTTTACACACACACACACACACGAGCTCGCATCCGATTCCCAGAGCCTGGCTTCCCTCTCACAAACTCTTGGGAAACTTTCAGCTAACACCAGTTCAAAGGCTGCTCGAGAGGCCTCGGTCCCTCTGCGTTTTTAAAGCCCCGCTGCTGGAAGCTCCCACAGTGGCTTCCTTTGTGCCTGTGTGCCCAGCGCGCTCTGTATTCCTCCCAACTAAAGCTCGCGTATAATCCCCCCCGCCCCGACCCGGGAAACGATGAAACTTCTGCTTCCACGCTTCAAACCCTCGAGCTGTGAAAAGGATCCAGAACGGGAGATAAATTAACCGCTAGTTTGTATCCCGTCGACGTTCACGATTTTGTTTCGCGAGGGGAGAACTCCTGTTTGTTGTGTTTTGGGGCCATTCCAAGGCCCGAGGTGAGCTTTTTGTACTGTCGTCTCTTTTTGTGTCCTCGTTGAGGAGTTCGTGCAGAGAGACTGAAGACGTGCGGGCGACAAACCGACTGGATACGTACTGGTGCTTGTCGGGGTAATTGCCACCTGCTTGAGGTCGAGCTTTGAAGCGTTTCTTTGAGGCTACACTTCTTCTTTTTGTCAGATACTGAACTGCTAATGAACAACGAACTGAGCAGAGCGTCAGCGGCCAAGTAGCACACAAGAACAAAGGGTTGTTTTTCCCACAGGTGTAATGAGTAACTTGAACAACATTTTTTTTAATTTTTTTATTGTCGGGTCACTTCCTTGGCCAGTTTCCAGTTTCTGCTTTAGTCAGTGAGGTGAAGAGAGGCGCTCGTTTGTGTTTCTCAGGTGGAGGGATTAGTAAACGACGGGGTTTTGAATTCTGGGTAGATTCTGTTCTCACGTTGGCAATAAAAGGCGAGACGAGGCGTGAAAGAGCGAGGAAGGGGGGGACGTCTCTTCCAGATTACCGCACATGCTTTGTGGTTCATTTTGCATGCAGTGTATCTCTGTGGTAAGGGGTTCAGGTGGAGGAAGAAGTCCACTTTCTCTGAGGTCAGAGGTCGGCTACGGAGCAGCTCCCCTGGAGCTCGGAGGCATTCGCTGGCTGTGGGCCATATCCGGGGCCTCTTGCTTTCAGACTACCACTATCTGGCCTTCAGAGGACTGGCGGCTCTGCTGTAACTCCCAAATAGCAATTAATGTGCTGGTTATTTTCTTAATTAACTGATAAGATAATGGCCTATGAATGTACAAACCTCCAGTGACTGTTACCTAATGCACAAAATTACATCTTGGAGTTGCTTTTTTTTTTTGTCTGACCACCAGTCTAAAATCCCCAAAAGATTATCGTAATAGTTGTAGATTATTCTCTTTATTCGATTAATTGACTAATCCCCAAAGTAGAGGCTTCATTATGGCGTCATTGTGCTTCCCGCCTTTGGGACCGTCTACAAAACACCGCAAATTATACCCCAACTTTATCCTCCAGATTTGGGCAAAAGCAAGCTGTGTTTCTCAAGCCTATTTGGAGGAGACGTTGAAATCGTGGACCCTTTAAATGTCGGGAGTTCAAAGAAAGAGCTAACCTGTTAATCATCGGGATGCCCAATAGGTCCCTAATGACGTATTGATTTACTGATTTGTTGTGTTTGTCGCCAAACTGTGGACAATTTCCCCTCGGAGAAAGCAAATTAAAAGAGATCTGAGGGGCTTTAATTTGCACTCGCGTAGAAGCCACTGTGTTTGTATGTCCGGGCAGTTCGGCCCTCATCGCTGCAGCATCGCCCCCGACTGTCTCCTCCAAACATTCCTCAGCCGTGATGTCACCAACCGTCTGAGAGCATATTTATTGTCTGAGGTTGAGGTTGATCAAGTGTGGGATGGAGGTGGGGGGCGCTGCGAAGTTTGTATGTGAAAGAAGAGAGTGTGTGTGTGTGTGTGTGGGCGTGTGTTTGAGCGTCTTTGTGTGTTCTCAGACCGTATCTCATCTGCCCTACTTGTGAAGCTTTGCCTCATGTCTGGACGTGTCTCACAGAGAGCCCTGTGTTTGGTTTGTAGGGAAGCCCACCTGCATGTGCGTCCAGCAAGGTGTGAGACGTCTGTCTGCGTCTCTTGAGTTCAGCTGGGTTTAAAACACTCGTGTCATCATCCTGACTGAAAAATAAATCCCCACTGACTAAAGGTCTGGTGGTTTTGGCCAATGTAATCCAGACTGAATAAACGTGGCACATTTCTTCAACTAATTAACAAAGTTTCCCTCCCCAAGTTTTCTACATGAGAACATCTCACTCCCTTTTTATAAACACGAGATACATTTTGTACTTCTTTTCCACAATTTTCTGTCAAATACCACAAAAAAAAGGCATTTGACAATTCCCATAAAAACACACAAATATGTTACAAGGAACATGCTTTACAGCACACAGGATGTGATGCTATTTAGGATGAGGGCCGAAAACTGCCTGCTATGTATTTTAGGAGCCCAAAATACCCCACGGTCAGCAGATTGTTGGCTTCCAAGGCTCGAAGCACGCAAAAAGACACAATCTGCACCCCGGGTTTTAAGTAACGCTCCTCTTTCCTCTCCAGACGTGAACAGAGGCGCCTGCAGCTCGAGAGCCCCTCGCCGTAGCGCCCGCCGCCATGGTGGAACCAGCCGACAAGCCGTCCACAGCCGGGCAGAGGCTGAGCGCCCCGGAAAGTTTTGGGGTGTCCACTCTGGAGCCGGGCCTGCGTCCTCCGGGCCAGCCTCCAGGGCGACTGGTCTCCATCCGGGTCCAGATGCTCGATGACACGCAGGAAGTCTTCCAGATATCGGTGAGTTACATGTGATGGAGCAAATCTCTTCACAAGTGTAAGAAAACTTGATATGCTCCATTTACCTTTCGCCGGATCGTCCTGGAGGTGCACAGGAAGTAGGGAGTAGAAACCGGCTTCCTGTCTCGGCACACCACACCTACACACCGTGATCGGCTGCAGCCTTTGCTCTATTCCTGGATCCCATCCTCTGCTTTTTGAGGATGGGATTGAGCGTTGATTCGATGCCCACCGAGCGTTGATTCGATGCCCAGCGAGGCTGCTGATGCTAAAAATGTCTGCTCTCATGTCATGTTGACGATAGCTACTCCTCTATCTGTTGCTGTCTGTTGCTTCCCACCATTATATTCCTCCATTCCCTCCTTTACTCGCATTACAAACATGCACAAACGTGCATCCTTTGTAGATAATAGCAGCCAGTATTCCCCCTGATCTGGCGAAGTGTTTTCATGTGTTTCAAATCTTCGTGCGAGCTCGAGTGTGTGTGTATGTGTATGTGTGTGTGTGTGCGCACGCCTGCATTTAAGTGAGTCCGAGGCATGCGTTTGTCTCTGGCAGCGCCTCGGCTTCCTAATGCTGTTTAGAGAAAGGGGTCCTCTGAGAGGCTGCACAGGCAGCGGCTTTAATGGCATCGGTGCTGCGGTGCTTTCGGTATGTCATCCCCCCGGGTGGGAGTAGGCTTTGAGTTTCTGAATTCATGTCGGCCGCAGGCTGACGGAGAGTTGGGTTCCTGTGCCCTCCTCGGCGATTAGAACAACAACAAAAAAAACAGCCGCCGCATTATCAGCTTAGAATTCGGGGAGTTTTTGTGTGTGATGGTAATTAAGAAAGAGTGAGTCTGTCTCAGCTGGCTTGTAGAACATCCAGAGCTGCAAATTCGGTGGGAGCCGTAATTGGCTCTTGTGGAAATGCCAAGAATGCATGTGGTTGTTAGTGTGTCAGGGCCTCAGGATGTGTCTGTGGACGGTCTGACAGAGCGCTGGGATCTGGTGTCTGTGTGTGTGTGTGTGTGTGTGTGTGTGTGTGTGTGTGTGTGTGAGGGAATGCATCTTTGTGTGTGTGTGTTTTTATTATATTGCAGTTTTCAAAATCCTTGATTTCAAAATTGATGTCTTCTCATGTTGATGTAAGAGCACACACACAAATGAAATGTCCTATCTCTGTGGAACGTCCTCAGAATGCATCAGCTGACAGCAGCGGCATGACCACGAAATACTAATACTGCACTCTGAGATTGTTTGGCTGCTGCTACACGAGCGAAAAGGGAGACTGGGCTGGGAATAATAATGAAGGGGGGGGGGTTATAAGGATGTAAGGATATGAGGGCTTAAGAGGAAGAAAGCTGGAGTTTTAGGAGAAAAGCATTGAAAGTGAATCAACCAAATTAATGACTTGCAATGTTTTTCGGTTCTTATCGCATACTCGGTGAAATATGGGAGCCATTGTCTTTCTGTGCTCGGCTCTCCTTCCTGGCACAATGGCCTGCCGGTGTATTTATGCAGCAGGTGTAGTCTAACGTGTGAATCGAGAGATAAGCCCAGGCTGACGTTGGCACTCGATCGGGAGGTAAACGGGGAAGGCTGGCTCATTAGCTGAGCCCGTTATCGTCAAGCCTCAGCCAGGGGGCTGCATGTAGGAGCAATGCATCGTAGACATGCTAAACACCGGGCTCTCCATCATCAACGGGCACATTTCTTTCCACTTTGAGGAACGGCGATGGCATGCCGAGGTGCCGTTGTAATGTCGTTTTGCGGATTGCGCAACAATTCAACTCCCATCGAAACCTTCTGCTTCAATAAAGTGTCTTGGGTCCAGGGGGTTTGACATTGAGGGCTCAGACAGTCATCCTCAAAACTTCTCTGTCCTTCTGATATTGTTGGTGTTTTTTAAATTCAGCTGTATATCCTCGGGCTGTCAGTCGGGAATGTGGACGGACTCTCTTTTCCTCATCCATTGGATCAAAAGGAGATCCTGCAGAGCTCAGAATACCATTTCAATCGAATCCTCCCCCACTCATGCAGTGAAACGCCAGGCTGTTCAGCTTCTGCGTATCGCACATAGTGAAGTGTTTGATTAGTGATAGTTCACGGGTTTTTACGAGTTATCGGCATTTTCATTTTCACTTGAGCGAGCGGTGGGAAAATGTACATTGTTTGAGTAGACATGACATGACATTAATTAAACATGACGACAAGCCATTGGCACACATTGCATTACTTTTTTTTTTTTTTAAATAGAAATCCTTTTTATTTGTCATAGTACATACATACATGAAATGTGTTCTCTGTATTTAACCCATCCTTGGTATCTTAAGGAGCGGTGGGCTGCCCTGAGAGGCAGCCCACTACACACACACACACACACACACACACACACACACACACACACACACACACACACACACACACACACACACACACACACACACACTGGATACTTTATTATTAATGTGCAGTGGTAGCAGGCAGTGTGGTAGAGGAGTGTATGAGCGCAGAACATCTTCGCTCACTCTCACCTGGTGAATAATTGAACTGTGTGTGTGTGTGTGTGTGTGTGTGTGTGTGTGTGTGCGCACACATCCTGGGTGAATAATGGACGATGTATGTTACTCATTTGCTTTCAGTTGGTTTCACCTGTTTTGATGTGCCAGTATTGCAGTATCGGTGAAACCATGCACAGAGCCTTTTTGTGCATTCTTCTACTAGTTTGAATGTGACCGCATTGGCCACAGATGTACACTATTGATACACTTTTGAGGTTTGATTTTCATTCTAAGCTGCAGTGTTTACTTGTATGTCAGAGAGAAAGGCTGCATGATTTACCCTCGCTAGTACAGCTTCCTCCTGCTTATCACGAGCTCACAGCATCCAGTGATTTGAGGGGATTTTTTTTTTTTTTTTTGTGGTGCAGAAGATAAATAAATAAAAGATAAGAAAGGAACAAGTGACTGCACTTTACTGTAAGTCGCACCTGTTTCTCAAAGGGAATACGATGATTTTAAATATAGTCCTTTTAGTGAAAGTAGCAATATTGTATCACCTTATGGATAAATCTTATTTATTTATATATATATATATATACACACCAAAATAAAATAATAAGTTGTCCTTTTACACACTGTCTTTGTATCCCTAACATAACTTATTCATCTGTGCCATAGAGCTCCTGAAGCGTATTTTCAGTTACTACACACATGTATCGTCCTGCTGCTGTAAATACTCACGAGAACAACATGTATTTATCCGCGGGAGAAAGTAGTCCCCAACAAACTCCTTCTTGTGCAAAGAATTCTGCCCGGCGGCTTTAGAAAATAACAATTTAAAGATGTACTTCTGTAGGAATGAATGGGCTCTGGGATTAGTATCACATTGAGAAGTTGGAAAGTACTGTTTACAATTCGCCAAATATCCTTCAAATGGATCTAAACCAGAACAAAATACACTTCACATCCTCACAGAGATGGCAACACAATGTGACAGTGAGTTTGAAATGACTGGGTCTGAGTCTGGGAACACTGGAACCAGTGTCCTTGTCCTCCATGATGGCAGCTGTGGTTCACTAAGTCTCAACATGGAGGGAGTTTGGGGTCCTTTATCTATCAATCAGATCGGTCCATATTCTCCATGTCCAGCATGCTTATTGACCTTAATCCCTGCAAGACCATCCACCATATCCACACATGAAGACTTGACTTTCTCACGTCAGAAGCTTTAAACCGTGTGAGGGCAGCAGAGGCTGGACGGGTGTGTGCATGTGTTTTAGGAGGTGTGCCTGTTCCGATGCAATGAGATCACCGTGTGGGTTTTGTTGCATGATTTTGAATTGCTGCTTTTTTTTATCTGCGTGTCTCTTGACCGTGCATGCAATGTGTGCGACAAAAAAAAAAAACGAGATGGGGAAAGATGCAGGACTGCAGGGGGGGGGGGGGGGAGGGTGGTGAGGATTAGTTTGATGGAATCGCTTCATAGACGACGGCATGTGATGGACTAGCGGTCCCCCGAGGCCTCGGATAAATGAGCTACAAGTCCCCGGCCACATTATGCACAAACACACACACACGGGCTCCGTAGCGCCGATGGGGAGCGGTTGACATTTGAAATGGATGGGCCTTTGTGCTGTCGCCTACATCGGGAATTGACACATGTGGAAGGATATGAAAGGAACGAGAAGGGAAGGCGGCGAGTCAGTCGCACCTTTTTTTTTGGACAAAATTAGCGTTCAAGTTAAAAAAGATACAACGGCAGGATGTTTCTTGTTTATTCTTTCGTTTTTGAATGTTGGTTTCTCTTGACCAGGCCGGAGAGTCCCTCCACCGTGTTGTCGAAGAGCTTTCTGAGCCTTTTTGTGGGTTAACCGTGTCTCGTCCCTCATCACACTGTCTCATTGTTGTGCTTCCACAGCCGAGGCCGTGGTTATTTGGCACAAAACGAGCAGAGGAAATTAGTTTTAAATGCTGCCTCCCATTTGTTATTTTTAAGCTTCGGTTCGAGCAACAAACTAGTTTAATAACAAGAGTGGGCTAGAATCAGCACATTGAATGTGTCCTCTACTGCAGTATTTTTGCCCTGAAGCGTGTTAACTCTGCTGAGATCCAGTTATTTTCGCCATTTTTTATTTTTTTTTATTATAGATTTGCATTTCCCCCTGATATATCCACTGGAGAGAGAAGAGAGAGACTTGGAGCCAAACTCCGATGATTGTGTTTCTCTCTGACTAGCGAAGCTGGCAGGAGTCCCGGTAGTTGAGTTGAAGTGGTTTGGGTGTGTGGGTAGAGCCAAGGTGATGTTTAAGGAGAGTAACATGTAGTTATTTCAGGGGTGAGGCTCAA
Source organism: Myoxocephalus aenaeus (assembly GCA_038501785.1). Taxonomy (NCBI): domain Eukaryota; kingdom Metazoa; phylum Chordata; class Actinopteri; order Perciformes; family Cottidae; genus Myoxocephalus; species Myoxocephalus aenaeus. Next base: position 1,461,751 of record JBAMJR010000047.1, on the reverse strand, counting down.
ACGCCGGCTTTGTGATCGCTGTCAGTTTACGACCCTCCGTCCCACTATACTTCTATTTCTTCCCTTCTCTCTTACTCTCCTTCCATCCATCCATCCCATCTCCAAACCTTTGCTTCTGATCCACCAAACAATCCTCTCTCCCTGCTCTCTTGGAGCGCTTACAGTACTAACGGTAGCTTTGGCAGCAGCCCTCGTCCATCACCGTCCGCAGAGACCGGCTCCGTGTGTGTGTGTTGAAGCCTCCGCTCAATCCAATACCGTAACATACTAAACCTAATGTTGATGCTGCTTATATGGGCTCACAAGGGCCACATAAAACCGCGTTACATGGATATGAGTTTATAGGCCAGTGTGTGTGCATGCTACGACCTGCTGACTTTTTAAGACGAGTTAATTCCAGTCCAATTAAAATAAATATTTGATGAGATGTGCTGATGTAATATCCTCCCCCTTATGAATGTCCCATTGATGGGAACGGGGAATGAACATGGCTGAATAATCCATTGAGTTGTTCGTCATTCAACGTGTGATTCATCCTCATCCTCCGGCAATGAATCGCACCACTGACTATTTGTACATCGTGCATACTTGGCCTTTTCTGGCCCACAGTACCATTTTGAGGTCGGACAAACCTCCCTGAACCACAATTGGTCAGTCATGGTTTATCAACTCACGGCACGGCAGTCCTGTTGGCCTTTTTATTACAACATTCCAGCCACCTCCAAAACCTCTATTAAGCTCCTGTTACTATCTGCTTTTATTTTGAAACAACTCCAGTTTCCTCTTTGGGACTCTTCTTTTCAAAGTCCAGCCATCTTATGTTCTGTTATTCATGCAGTACACACGCATGTGTTTCTTCCTGTAGGGTATATGTAGCAGTAACTGCTGATGGAGGTGGTGCAATCAATATATTGTATATATTGTATTGTTATATATAAAAAAAAATGCATGTTCTAGGACTCTGTGACGTTCCAACCCCACGTTTTTGAGAAACATTTGGATGCTTGCATGCAGAGGCTCGGTGCTGTATTATGTAATGGTTGGCCCTCGCCGTCTCATTCCTGTGGTCCAAGAGCTTCTGACTGTGGACCGACTTCTCTCTCTGCTACTTCCAATCCCTGTTTTTCCATCTGTCGCTGACCCCAAAGTTTGACCTCTCTGTGCCGCAAATGGAAAGTTTACCCGATGAGGTGTCGCATCCTGAACAGAGGGGAGGGGATGATGCTGCATTTGTAGCGCGTCACCCCCCACTCTCCTGGCCTTCTGTGGGATGGATTAGCACATAAGACATGCACATGAAGGTGCTACTGTTGCACTGCTCCAGCAGAAGCGTGCATTTTTCCTCGTTAAGGTGGGAGTGCGCACGCGGAGCCACGTGGAAGCATTTAGACGCGGCGAGTTCAAAGACGGGGGCCACAGACGGAGCCGCCTCCGAGACAGAGACATTATTACTTAGTGAGTGGAAGACCGTCGCTGATGGAGAAACAATTACTGGGGGATTGTTCTCGAAAGGGAGCAGGAAATAAATGAAGGGGGGCCCCCGCTGAGGGACGAATGAGAGACGTGCCGTTCCGCTCACTGTGCTGCAGAAAGAGGGGGATTGCAGCATTGGGAGAAGGAGAGGAAGATGCATACAGGGAGGCACACATCCGGCAGCCAGCGAGCGAGCCAGCAAACACTGTGCGCTCTGCTTGGCCGCAGACGGGGATCCTTATTTATTTATTTATTTATTTCCTTTGTAATTGCAGTGAATGAGGTCCCCAGTGAGGAGGCTAGCCAAGCCAACAGTGGAAGAGCTGGGCCCCATTTAGGGTAATCACCTCTGTTTCACTGTGCTACGCTATAAAGACCCCCCCCCCCTAAAAAAACAACACACAGCACTAAATTGGTAGTTTTTGTGGCTGTCGAGATGAATTTGCACCGCTAGTTTGTCTTGTCGTTCCGCTCCTACAGGTGGGATATTCATTATTTCCTTTGATTTTGATTCGTGACATGCTAAGATAATATCTCAGCCTCCTTGTCTTCAAAACTGTTAAAACTGTTTGGCATGGCAACAACCTCAACGTTGCTGTTTTTTTTTTTTTTAAAGCACGATGGGTAATTTAACATCCGCCGCTAGCCAAATGCTGTTATTATTTATCCTCACGATCAGGCAGCCTGGATGGTAGCCAGCAGTCATTTAGAGCTCCTATTTATTAAAAAAAAAAGTTTGAAAATAGTAGCTGCACTTGGGGATACATGTTGGCGCTCCTGTTTTTCCTCATCAGATAACTCCCAGTGCATTAAATTAAACAAAACAACTACAAACTAATTTAATGGAGCGATGCAGTGAGGGGGAGCTGGAAAGGATGTGCATTGGACTGGTCTATATGTGCAGCTTTTTTTAGGCTCCTCTTCCCGGCTGTATATTTGCACCCGATGACATACTGTATAGTAGTTTGTGAGGGTTTTCCCTGGGCATGGGCAATAAAGTCAATGGCGAGTTCAATTGAGGTCGAGGTTTTTAGTGTTTCATATTTATGGTTTGTTTTTGGCTTGCATTGCAGTTTGGATGTGAGCGTCGTGTACGGAGAGGACTAAAACTGAACTCAAACTGGAATTTAGCGATGGGAACCAGTCCTTTTTTTTGATGAGGAAAGAAATGCACAAGTGGGCTTGCTAAGAGTTTAGAAAGCAGCTTAAACCCCAAGTGTCCGCTTCAGTATCCTAAATGAGATTTCTCCCCCTTGATAAGTGTTAACCATGGCTCCTTAAAGGCCTCCCTCCATCTCTGTCCCAAATCTGGACCAGGCCCTGTAACTTCAGCCGTTGGTTGTTGTTGAGTGTGTGTGTGTGTGTGTGTGTGTGTGTGTGTGTGTGTGTGTGTGTGTGTGTGTGTGTGGGGAGCATGTTGCACTGGGTTCTCTTTCAATAGGTGAAGTGTTTCTTAAGCTCCCTCCTCGTCTCCGTTCTGGATGTTTTCCAGAAGCCTCGGTGGAATTCAATGGCGTCTCCCCTGCTGAGTCTCTGAGTCTCCAGCCGTTCGGTTCTCTGAGAAACGAGCAGAGGAATGCAGCCTGCGAGGAGATGTCTGGGAGGAAAGGAAGTTTAGTTTTTCACTTCTCTACGCCTTTTTATTTTATTCTCGCTCTCTTCCCCTCTTTCTCTCCGACTCCATGCTTCTCTATCTCTATCTCTCTCTCTCTGTCTGGCCATCTTGCTTCAGTCTCATCATTCCATCATAATTCACTGCAGACTTTTGAGCGGACTGTCCCTTTACAGCCCTAATTAGGAATTTCCAGTGTTGCGTCCCGAGATGAATCACTGTCACCACTCTGCTGGCGTTGGCTGTGATTGTGTGTTTTTTTCTTCTTCTTCCTCTCAAGTTGATTGAGTGACTTTTTGGGAACATTTCATTCAAAGTGGAGATCCTGCAGAGATTTTAAAATGGGTGTTTATGGTAATATGTGTGTATTTGATTGACATGCTTTGATGGCACTTTGAATTGCGCTGAAGATATTTGCCTGTGGGGTAATTAAAAACGCGATTCCTTCCTTGTAAATCATCCGGGCATGTCCTTCACCACACACACACACACACACACACACACACACAGACACATATGTGTTTACCGCAGGCCTCGTTGATTATTCAATTGTGTTTCCACACCCTTTTTTTGGCTCGTAAATAATCCGTTTCTGCGACGCGTGCACAAACAATAACACATGCCAAGCTTTAGCATCTGTGGCTGGCTTTTAATGGCCGGTTCTCCGCTGTGAGGTTAAACGGGGTGAGGAACCTACAGCCGCAACGTGTGTGTGATGCGGGTGGATTCTGTCATTCCTATTTTCATTTTTGTATTCTTTGTCTCACTGCTATATGGGGGAACGATCATGTTCTAGATTTTCTAACTACAAATCCCATGATGCTTTGGGGACGTTAACAGGAAATATAATGCTGTTATGGATTCAGATATACTGTGGGGGTATAACTTGAGCCTATATTTTGGCAAATTGAACCATTACATGTATACCGAATTAGCTATTAGCAGCTCTTATCTCTAGTGAACCCATTGATGTACAGACAACTACCACTGGATTACTGCGACACTGAAGAAAACGTGAAAACGTGATGATTCTCAGGCAGGTTCTGGAGTTATAAGTAGCGTATGTTTTCTCTGATCCTCAATTCATGGATGTATATTAAAGAAGGACATCAGAGATGATCATATCCACCAGAAAGGAGACACTGAATCTACAGTACATCGTCTGTGCGTTCAGATGTCAGAAGTTATTGCAATAATTGGGAAGCCTGAATCCCACCTTCTCTCACCTTTGCCTCACTTCTCTCTGATGGGAAAACCTCCGCTTCATCGTGAAGATAATCTCAGAATGCCAGATATGTGGGACATGCATGCTCCACAGCAGGGGCCAGCCTCCATAACTAATAACGACAGATCTTTTGGCACGCGAGCACACAAAGTGTTCAGCTACAAGTGTGCGCCTAATGTCAAATAAGAGCTTCCATTTTATCAGCCGGTGTCTCGACGGAGCTCCGGAGGCTGTTTTAGGAAACAAAGCAGCCCCGTTGCCAGATTTGCAGACCTCATTATAGCGCGAGGCGGACTACAGACGTAGCCGTCACCACCCTACACGAGACACCAATTGCTTTTTTTTTTAATGGTACAAGATCGTGCATGTGTTCCCATCTGCTGCTGGATTTAATTGTCTGCCTCAAGTGGGCTGTGAACACACACACACACAGACACAGACACGCACACGCACACACACGCATTCACACACTGTTGTCTTCATCGTAGCCTGTAGGCATTTCCATCTTCCCCCATCACGGGTGCTGCCAGTTTGATTTCCCACAGTGCTTTGCTGTCACTGCTGACAATGCTAGCCGGTATTTTGCCAACATGCTGTTTATTCAACAATCCAGTTAGGTGTGTGTGTGTGTGTGTGTGTGTGTGTGTGTGTGTGTGTGTGTGTGTGTGTGTGTGTGTGTGTGTGTGTGTGTGTGTGTGTGTGTGTGTGTGAACCCAGAGGCCTCTCCCTTCTGGTAGTGTGGAGGAGCCGGCTCTGACGTCTTGCCAGTGGGTTAAGCCGTTTAAACTAATCTGAGCGAGAGGATGTGATTGGTGGACAGTCGAGGAGGGAGGAAGCCTCTCCCAGCTGTCCTGCTGTTCACTGGTATGTTTATACTGTTTTTTTTTCTTTTTCTTGAGGGGAAGTTGAACTGTTCTCTATCCTCATACCGAGGGTGGTGTCGACTGCAGCACAGGCACCACAAGTGTTTCGCAAGCAATACAAAAACCTGTCCCTTTGCTAAATAGCTCAGAATTCCCCCCCCCCAACGCCAACGGGATTTAAGGAAAACTCAAACCCAGTGGGGATGGTGATCAGCAGCGGGGGATCTTTTGTGATTCGTCTTCTCGGCATCAAATAAAGCTGAAGAACTAGCACTCTGACAATAACTCTAACACGACACTACTAAACCAGATTTTATGGACTACTTTGCGCAGTCCTTTTTTTAGAAGATTGCTCGTGTGTATAGGCTATTAAACATGGCAGAGACTCATTATGTTCAGCCTTGGGGGAACCACTCCTCAAGGAAACGGTCTTTGAATAGGACAAGCGGGTACCGTGCATACTAACGGATACAGTGGAAAGAAACACAAGAAGACTCTCGTGGAAAAGGACTCAAACTTCCTCTGAGTATCTGTAGGTCGTACTGTCACTCATGCTGTGTCTTCTCAGTTGACTCTTTTGGTGGCAACCAATTAGCCGATTGGACAACCTGTGGAGGAAAACAAGAGGGGAGGGGAGAGCACAACCCTGACACGTAACACAAGTAATAATCGTATTCTTTGCTCGTCTTCCTGACAACGATCCCTGCTGGAATTCATAGCAAGGGACTGAAGCGAGACACTGAGCAGCTTTGAGGTGTTTTTCTTCCCCCTGTGGAGAGTTCTTATCATCAGTCTCAGCCATCTGGTTTCCATCCATGTTGACATTAGCCCGAGTGCAGGATGACAGAGAGGTACCTTTTCAAACATCCCCTCACTTCACGGCAGTTTGCCTCGAGTCATATTCTTTTATTTCCCAAATCCCAAATCTGCAGGGCCAGAAAGATATCTTGCTTTTCATGTCCAGAAGGCTCGATAAGCCTCGACACATAATAAATATCCTTTCCAAGGTTGTAATTCTTGCCATGGACCAAATCAACCAAATCTATCATAACCCATGAATGCTACAAAATGACATGTGTGCAAATGTTTTTTTGGTGGGGGGGTGATGATTTCATAGGTCATTTGCACGAGTGACACCGCGGGGCTCTCTGTAAACCCTCGGCACGCCGCGGCAGATGGTGAGAATATTTGTCTTGGCAAGACGGGATCTGAAGAAAGGGAGGGTGAAGGAAAACACTGGAAGATAAACACAACAATGAATAGGTACAATACGTACGTCCGCTCTGAAATCGAAAACTGATGTGCTTTGAGCGAATGGGAGATCCAGATTGTACTTTAAGTTGAAGACACACAGACTACTGGTGTGACTGTTTTACTAACCTGCTTCGGACAAAGATAGAGAGGCCTCTTACTATAATTGATGCGTTTTCATTAGCTATTCATCCGTTACACAAAGGCCACAGAGAAACGGCCACAATGGGAGAGAATAAAGACTCTACGAAGGTTGTCTTCGCTATAGGCCTCGAGGGGCTGAAGGCGACTGGATGGCCGTATAGGGAGAGCAATTACTTTGAAATACAGCATCGCAGACGCCAAGCTTTCAGCAGGAGAGAGGTCTTGCATTACGAAGTGAGAGGGAGTTTGTTTGCTGAATCTTCTGGGTGTTTTTCGCAGGCGGGTGATGATTTAGCGAGAGAGAGACGGTCTGAGTCTTTTTTTTTCTTTTTCGTTTGTCATATGAAATATTTGCATATGCATCATAAGGAGCAGTGGGCAACTTGCTTAGTGGGCAACTTGCTCAAGGACACTTCGACATGCAAACTATTGGGAGACTGGGGATCGAACCGGCTACCTTGTGGTTACAGAACGACAGGCACGTGGACGTCTCACTAGCAAGTGTCCCTGATTAAGGGGTTAAGTGCAGTCTGGACACCGGACCAGGGAGCGAGTGAGACCGTCAGAAAGATCAAACCGACACATTCAACATAGATTTTGGCTTCTTTTTTTCTCCCTTCAACCGTCTAACACAAACCAGAAACACTGTCTGAGTGGGTTCTACCGCAATCCCCGTGCCGGCTGACTGTAGTGGGTATTTTTACACGCAGCGCCCCTAACATGCATTTCGTTTCAGGGGCACCACTGTAATTTGAGTCGAGGAAAGGGCCTGAGTCACTTTATGAAACGTAAACAGAAAGAGGAAGCAGTCGCCGCAGCTGCAGAGAGCCTCCCTGGAAAAAATAACATTTTGATGCCCGATTAATACAAATGTGTTGCGTTTTTGTTTCACAAACATGCTTTTAAATAAGCACGCACTGGAAACGTGCATCGCAAACAGACACGCTGGCAACCTTTCCCATGTCTGGATCTATTTCGCTCAACTTGGAAGTATTTTTTTCAGCTCGGATGACGGCTGCCAGGCTCGAAGCCAGAATCCACCGATGTATGAACAAGCGACTCACTGCAGGACCCGCTCGCCTTCTAATTATCTTTTTTAAAAGACAAGCTTCATGTCGGTGTGAGGCTCCAAATGGGACAGCTGTGTGAAACCGGACCCTGCCTTTAAGGACACGACCCTGGCCTTTTGCAAGGCGGCTTTTACAGTCCAGAGTTGCAGCAGGAAAATCTGACTTCACCAGACATTTTTTTTTTTTTTTTTAGACTCTTTTAATTGTGTGTCTGCACGCGAGCATACATCCCAATGAATGTGTCACTGTGTGTGTGTGTGTGCAATGCGCTACAGAGCAAGTGCTCAATATGTCTGGGTTTGCAGAGCACCAGTGATGAAACCGTGTCCCTGTGTGCAAGTGTGTGTTTGGCTCACTGAGAGGCTCGCTGATGAGGTGCTGAATGAAGGGATTGTGATCCGAACTGAAAGGCCTGCTCTGCTCAGCTGAAACGGTTATTTTTAGATCATAAAACTCTCAAACTATGAACTTGTAGAAGATGCTCACTCCTCCGTTGTTTACCAGTAAGCGCAACACCTGGCCCGTTCTTTTATTCTGCCGTTTTATTATAAACAAGACCTATATTTATCACGTTTGACCTCGGCCTGCTGGCCATTTCCTCTGCTGGAACTGGAGCCAACATCATTAAGAGCAGGCTGCTGCATTCAAAGGGCCACTTTAGTTTAGTAAGCAGCATTGGCCCAGTTTACAGCCTGAGCAAACAAACCCAAACTACCTATTACAGTCACGCACTGTCAGGAATTTTAGTTTGAAAGTTTGGATTGCAACACGTAGACGTTAATTACGTGTGACGTTTTCATACTTAAAATGTCTGAAAGACGAAGCGTTTTATGATGAAGAATTCACAAAAGAATTCCAGATTTTCCTCCTTTTTTTTCCATTTCCAGGGCTGCTTTTTTATTTGTTATCGTGAGATTCTAGGAATGTCATAAAAGGGCAGAAAGAAGAGGAGCGCTGACTCACCCAAACACAACTTTCCCAAGGAAGAGATAAACGGCATCCCTTTCCGCATCCGGTGAATCTTTGACCTTTTTTGATCTTGACCATTTAAGACTCATGCGATCACGTGTCAGGAAGTGCGCTTACTTTGGATTAGGAACCGAGCGGTCTGAGCGGAAACTTGCAGGTATTATATATTAATTAATTATTATATTATTATTATTATAGCTGTGCATGAACGACGAAGGCTACCCGGTATTCAGAGTCCTCTTCTGGTTCACCTCATCGGGGCCGTGGCCCTCGAACAGGATGAGAGTGTTTTAGTTTCCCATCATTCTGCTTCTCCCCTTAAATGTGGTTTAGGTTTTATAAACCTCCATGCATCAACTCTGAGATTACCGAGCTTTAAAAGTCTCATTTTCGTCTCCGCTCTCTCCACACACTGCTTTGAAGTTTGAAGCCTTCGTCTATCATCACTCTGCGGACCAGAATCGGGGGAACTTGGCGCGGCTGCCATGTTTTTTTTTTTTTTTTTTTTTTTAAAGAGTTGCTTCGGTGCCCGAAAAGGAGCGGAATCCGAGCACGCCTATTGGGTTCAGGACCGTCCGGGAACCAGCTTTTCCTCACTTTCCAGCACTTCTGCTCTCACCTTTTCATTACAGCTCCTGAGGTTACACTTAGCTGCCAGCTTGAATAACACGGTTTAGCATCGCGGTTCGCTCCGGACTCGATGCCGTCAGGTCGTAGACGCGGCGTGCGTTCGTGTCACGCCCGTGTTATTCTAACCGGTATCGATGTCTCAACATCTCGCCACCGTTCCCCTCAATGACATTCCACCTTCTTGCGTTACTTGAGTGGGATCTGGGTCTACCTCCCCGATGCGCACACACACACACACACACACACACACACACACACACACACACACACACACACACACACACACACACGGCCTTCCTGTGGAGGAGGAGGAGGGGTCGCTGAATTGAAAGGAAATTGCTTTCGCCCAAAACAGCCCTAAGGCTAATTCAGTTGATATTGTTTGACGTGACCTTCTGTGCAGGAACTAAAACACCGGGTTTGACTACGATAAATGCAGAGAAACAATCTCTGTGATTCTCCTCCAACCTCTTCTCCTACTTCCTCTTAACCTCCTTTAAACCAAGATTACCACTCGATCTAGAGCCCGTCCAAACTCCAGGGATCCCTGAGCTCTGCTCGTGACCGCGGTGGCATCTGTCGAGTCTCTCCGTCGTAAGGTGCACACGGGACTTCAGTCACTTTGTATCTTCGCTATCTCACAGCTGAATAACTTGAGATCGACTTTGTTGCTTTCCGAGGCCCATGTAGCGTGTGTGTGTGTGTGTGTGTGTGTGGGTGTGTCCCTACAGACAGGCTGACCACACAGAAACAGATGGACACACACACACACACACACACACACGGTAGCCAGATGGGGACAGACTTGGCTAACACCTTGGCCTTCACTGCTCTGATTCCTCTCCTCCCTCACTTTTCTTCTCTGCCTCCTTTCCAGTTTTTATGTTTAAAGCGTTTGAAATCACTTAATCTGTCCTGACATTTGTCTCCACAGTTCCCTCGAATATAAAGTTATGTTTTAAGGAAATGGAAAGAAGAGCGATGGGACAATTTAGATAAAGAGTAAAAGTGTATCTACTGTAATTACATCTTCCATCATATATGACACATTCTCTCGACTGGAGCCTCGTCAGACTCCCTGCATGCATAATAGTACGCTCTAACTCTTCAGGGTGGTGCCATTTAACTCAAACTGCCTCGGAGAGAACATTATTCTGGGCTAATTTGGGGTTTAGTTCCACGTCTGTGTCTATTTTGGAAAATCTCAAACCTTGAAGGAGCGTCTATCTGCTGCTTGTAAAGCTCCTGCTGCTGAGTGAGTCCAGACCAAACACCGGCGTGCACATGCCGGCAAATAGATGCTTTCTCTGCATTAGCAGCGTCAGGTGGACCACACACACACACACACACACACACACACACACACACACACACACACACACACACACACACACACACACACACACACACACACACACACACACACACACACTCTTTTCCTGCAGTGTTGTGGTTGGTTCTGAACACTCCCAGCTGAGCCTCAGCCTCCAGCTATTCATTAGACACAAACCTGGAGCCTAGCTCTCTCATCCAGGTCAAAGGTCAGGGGCTCGTTAGGCGAGGAGACGCTCGTTAGAGGAAATGGTGTCCACGAGTCTGTTTTTTTTTCTTTTTTCTTCAGTGTTTCTCACCTTCCTCGCCAGCTTTAGTTACAGATAACCTTTGAAGAAGACTCCTGATGAGATGCTGTCTGACATTTGCATCACTTTCCTCTCCCATCCTCCAGTTTCCTCCTTTATTTTTAATCTAATTCGCCTTTTCCCACCTTTTGTTCCTCTCTTGCAGCAACGTTCCCCCGGCAAAGTGCTGTTTGACCTGGTTTGTGTCCACGTCAATCTGGCAGAGGGAGACTACTTTGGACTGGAGTACCAGGACCACCGCAAGATGACGGTGAGACACACGTGCAGCGCTATTAATGATCATGTATGCTGGCGTGATGCAGACTCACATATGGTACAATATAGTGTCTTTGCATGAAAGTACAATAAATATTAATATATTTTTCACTCCTTTTAGTGCAGTATTTCTTAGCTTATTTTATTTACAAAATTCACACAATAAATAATGACCTTTGCCAGCATCTACAACCTCAAGGGGAACTTTCAACAGAAGCCTTCTTATGCTCACGCAGATCTACAGTTCAGCATCTTAAATGTTTTTGCAGCATATTCTTCATTATTCAGGATTTTCCACCAAAATCTCCAATTTGCTAAGTGCTGGAGGCGAGGTTGCTCTCAAGTTAACTTTAATTCTAATCCCATGGGCCCACATTCTGCACGCTCAGAGACTCCTGACACTTCCTGTTTTGCGTGGCTCCCTTTCATCTTCATCGATGTGGTTCTAACCTGGACTCGGTCGCTCCACCTCTCTCGTGAAGGAGCAGCTGGTTGTAATAGTTTGCAGATGCTGTTGTCTCTGCTGCTGCATTAGTGCGTGACAAAGTTATTAATAAAGGAAAAGTTAGCCGGAGGACGACGGTTTCTCACACACAAAGAGTCCGACTGTGCATTTCAGTGCCTCGGGCTCGAGAAGCGTCTGATTTTAAAACGGGATCGATGGAACAAATGATGTAATGCCGAGGAAATAGTGACAACGTTGTCGGCACACATGGACAGGAAGATACAGACATGCAAATACACGGAGCTCAAGATCATGAGCGTTTATTATCTCGTGCATGTTAGCGAGTGCGACTTTTATGGACATAATAAGTAACCCGCATCAAAACTTTCTCTACTCATATCAGAAGCCATTACACGCAGCATTTGGTCCATCGTTTCGGAGTATTTTCTTTCTTTCTTTCTTCAAATGTATGTCCCAGAGTTTCCCTGTAAACAACTGTTATTTTTTAGAGGGAAATAAAGACTGTCCTTTCAGTTAATTCACTCTTGACTAATCTTTGTCTGCTGTAGCTGCAAACATGTGATATTTTGTACATGTTTTTTGAGTACAAATTAACTTAAGTTACTCAGTCACAGCTACAATTATACTTATTTCTGGATGCTGTGGTCGTGACCTGCCCTCTAATATGCCACTATGCTATTGAACTATTAAACCAACCGTCTATAGAAGCACCACAAGTCCTCCAACGTCAGTGTTTGATGTGCAGTGATCGTAGTAAAGTTGTGCGCCGTCCTCCCTAGGTGTGGCTGGACCTGCTGAAGCCGACACTGAAACAGATCAGACGTAAGTAAGACGAGTAAATGACGAGGGTCAATATAGATTTTTTTTTTAATAATACAGTGGAGGTAAAAAGAGCATCTTAACCGTCTCCCTTTCTCCGTCCTCCAGGGCCTAAAAACACCATCCTTCGCTTTGTGGTGAAGTTCTTCCCTCCTGACCACACACAGCTCCTGGAGGAGCTGACTCGGTAGGTCTCCGCTCAGAAACCACACCCATCTGAGGACCAGCCTCCTCCATGTTTTCTGCTTTTTGGCTTTCTGTCCGGCCAGACTGTTTTCCAGCAGTTTCACAGCTGTGTGTGTGTGGACATAAAGCAGAGGCCTTGTTGCAATAGGTTTGCATATTTTTTGTAGCCAGCTACTTAGCATTTATAACTCATTCATATTCACATGCCATAACATCATATTTTTTCTTCTTTCTTCTTCCTCTTCTGGGAACCAGGCTCATGAATGCTTTGACCACTTTTGATCCGTAGCTTTGGAAAACCGGCTCTTTTTAACTGTGAAAAGACTGACGCGTGACATTTTTTCATGTTGTAGTAATATCAAACATCCAGCTGTGTCTAGAGAGCATCTTTTTTTTTCTTTTCCCCCCCGTTAGCGTACAAAGATTCGATTATAGAGCGAACATGTTCCTCCTTTTCAACTCCTTGTTCAGACGGAGCAGATTACCGGCCCCCCATCTTGTCTGCCTCTCTGCTTTGTTTAGTCTGACAGAGCCGGGCTCCACGTTCTGCATGAGCTCATAAAGGACTTCAGTTTTTCGCGACAGTACAACACATTTGACCGGACACGTTTTACCCATGATGCACTGGTTCGCTCTCAGATCCCAGCTGTGTTTACTTGAGACCAGAGCCAATCAGGAAGTAAGCGTAGTGCCTCTTGAGATTTAATAGAGTTGTAATCAAACCCCCTTTTTGACACTATTCAGTCTTTTTTTTTAGCTATTCGGTGTGTTGACGATCTGTAATTACAGAGAGAGTAGCTTTCATGTTTAGTGGCAGGCCTTCTGCAGGTTTCACCAAATTAAATGTAAGACTCTTTTAAGACCTTTTAATACCATATAGCATGCATAGAATTGTATTGCCTACTGCAGGAAATGCAACGGTCAACTAGGACTGAAATCTTGAGGATTATTGCTTTAATTTCGTCACCAGTACAGAAGGCTTTGCATACTTTCCGCTGTCGTTGTTCGGCCTCTCATCTGGCCGGTTTGTTCCACTGATCTCATGTCGTCTTGGAGTGAGCCAGCCGACTCCAGCGTCAAACAGGAAGTGGGCACACAGCTTCTTTCTTCTTCTGACGTCAGCGTTTCCTTTGATAGTTAACGGACAGACGGAAGGAAGATTTCTATCAGGCTCGTTTTGGCCATTTATTGAAAATGTGACTCTGGCTAATCAGTGGTACAAATTGAGAATTGTAGTTTTTCTGCTGCGTTGCTAAATTAAATGGCACACATTGAATTGACCTGATGTATTTCGCTCTAAATTGTACCAGCGTTCTTAAATAGTGCAGTGACTTCAGCCTCAAATAAATAAAAAAACTCATTAGCTTTAATAGAGCGATAATCATGCAAATCATACAAATGTTGAATTGGATATCGCATAAAAGGCTGCTGTGCACCATTAATCTCACACTCCTACACACACATGAATGCACAAGTAGAGAGCTGGAGAATCCTCCAAACACGGGATCCTTTTTTTACTGACTTTATCCTGAAATGTGTAACAAAATCATGCAAAATGATACCAGACAGAATTCATGTGACTTCTGCTTTTGAGCTGGTTTTAGGTTTTGAGGTCAGCTGTCTCACTTCCCTACAGTCGGTCTCCTTTGTATTGCTATATCTGCTGTATCTGGATGGAAATGCAGCGTCATTGTGTGTGTGTGTGTGTGTGTGTGTGTGTGTCCCAGATCATGTTTCAAGTAGCCGACTGTATAATGATTAACAGAAAAGGGCATGAACTCAATTAGAGATAGGTTTGAAGTCAGATAAATATATATATATATATGTAAATGCCAGCAGTCTGATGGCAATGGAATTGGTTTTAAAAGTTGAGTTTATAAAATGTGCATTAACCTAACAACCTTTTCTTTTCCTCTCTTTCTTTCTGTCTCTCTCCCTCCCACACTCTCTTCTATTTCTGTCCGTGCTGTATCTTTTCTCCTCTCTCCAGGTATCTGTTTGCCCTGCAGATAAAACGCGACCTGGCCTGCGGTCATCTCATCTGCAACGACACCAGCGCCGCCCTCATGGTCTCCCACATCATTCAGTGTGAGTACAACACACGCGTGTAAAAGTAGAAACCTTTACCATTGAAACGCATGTGAAAGAACATCGAATATCACGCCGTAAATGTAAATTACTGCTAATTGAGGACACAAAGCACAATTAATGTCTGAATAACAGAATTCCGAAGCTTTAACAGCTTGATGAAGCTAGCAATTTAGCATTTTACACTTCTGAAAATGGCCTTCAGTGTCATTGTGGGACCCAGTGTGACGAAAGCACGTGGAAGACTCACTATAAATCACCAAATACTCCAGCACATGACAGATATTCCCTTCGGGGGGATTTCAGCAGCAGGTGTGGCTTTTGTGTCGACAGTTTAAGTTCCAACCAGTGAACTAAACAGATTTGTTGCCAGCGTGAGAGCGTTATTCATTATTCTACCACCTCTCCAGTTAGCATAAGGATTTTTTTGGGGGATATTTGAATTTGATGAACGCTTTATTTTCATTGCGGCCGTTGTCATTTATTCAGCACCGTATGTGAAGGATGTAGAACGTATGGGTTCATTTCGGTCGGGCAGACGGCGGCTAGGCTCGGCATGCTAAAGGACGTAGCTCGGTTGCCGCGGTAACCGCCTGTGCTGTGGCCTGTGACTGACACACACACACACACACACACACACACACACACGATGAGGGTTTATCCCGGTGTCGGGACAGATGGAGGACGCACGCATCAGCTCACTTCATCTGATCTCCTGCAGAATAGATTAGGATGAAGAAGAAGAATAGAGACGGGGAAAACAAAAGTGTGTTTTCTTTTGTCGTATTTGCTGACATTGCCGCTGTCTTTTTTTTATCTCGGCAATTTCCTCTTCTCCTCAACACTCTTTATTGAATCTACTCAACCAATTTCTCGCTTCACTTTTACTCCAAATAAATATCGAACCCTCTCCTCCTCCTCCTCCTTCCTCCTCCTTCCTCCTCCATCAGCCGAGATAGGAGATTTTGACGAGACGCAGAGCTGGCAGCATCTCCTCCACAATAAGTACCTGCCTGACCAGGACGCCATCAGAGACAAGATCACCGACTGCCACCGCAAGCATGTGTGAGTTACCCCGCACATGTCCACGCATGCATCGACTGCATGTGGAGCCTCACACGAGCCACTTTTAGACGATAAAAGGAGGGCAAATGGATCTCTATCTCTGTATGAAGTATGTAACATGTCAGAAAATACTGCCAATAATTTAGCTCACGCCGGTATCTTGAAATCAGTGGTTTTGTCTGCAAACATTCCAGAAGCCAAAGTAAATTTTGCAGTGATCTACGCCTGAGAAAAGCAACAAATACTTCTGAGAAGCTGGAATTAGCTTTATATATATATTTCAGCATTTTTGGACTTATTGCTTCAGCTCAAATAGAAATAAACAATTATGCTTTCTTGGAGTTGCTTTTTTTTATGCGTTTTTATCTCCACTGTGAGAATACTTCTGCATGTAAAAACCCCTCTGGACATGTTTTAAGGCATAAAGAAAGACACTGCTTTGATTATTAGTTTGTGTCTGAGTTTTTTACATGAAAAATGTAATATTTAAAAAGTTGTTTCAGCTGTAAATAGATTATCCTCGCTTGAAAAACTATTGTAAGCCGAGCTGTAGTCTGACTTGGGATCAGTTTAAGGTAACCGGAGAAACAGTTTGTCACCAAAGCACAGACACACACACACACACACACACACACACACACACACACACACACACACACACACACACACACACACACACACACACACACACACACACACACACACACACACACACACTTTCACAGCAACTCACACACAGAGATGTTTATCTGTTGTGATCTCACAAACACTCCCATTACACAATTACACCCAACCCATACCTCTGCCCCTCCTGCAGAGATGTTTATCTCTTTAACCACTGTTATCTCTCTCTCACACACACACACACACACACACACACACACACACACACACACACACACACACACACACACACACACACACTCCCTCCCCCGCAGAGGTGACTGTCTGCAAACACACCACATTGCCGTCTCTGGGGCCTTGAGGCCACACATTCACCCAACACTCCGCTCTTCTCATTTACATTATAGCTGTTTGCAAATATATGACAAATGCATTTCCTTGTTTTCTGGAGATGCAAAAAAAAAAGAATACGCCGACGTGTTGATGGTTAGTCACGCTGTGCACCACATACTCTGTCTGCGGGCTCTTGATCTCCACCTCCCTCGCCGACGCAGGAAGGAAGTGGCTAATTCAGCAGCTCATACAGGAAACAGGAAGCTATTTTCAGATTTGCGAGGAAACAAACTTCTCATGTGGCAGATTTCTTTCCGCCCACACTGGGTCTTGCCACCTGATCCCGTGGTGTATTTTAAGACTGTTCTCACAACACATCTGCAATATAATTATGGAATGGGCCCTGTCTAACACTTGGGGAGGGTTATTAGTGGAGAAACCTTATCTGCAAGCAAACAAAAGAAGAAACCAAATAAGATTATTATTCTTTCATCGGCTTGACATAGATGAGCTGCTGATTGATCGGTATGCTGATTGATTGATTGATCACTCTCCTCCACAGCGGGCAGACTCCCGCAGAGTCAGACTACCAGCTGTTGGAAATCGCTCGGCGGTTGGAGATGTACGGCGTTCGTCTGCACCCGGCCAAGGACCGAGAGGGCACTAAACTCAGCCTGGCTGTGGCGCACATCGGCGTGCTGGTTTTTCAGGTAAAACCCTAAATATCAATAATACCCAAACATTCTACCTCAAACCTGTCATCATTTATGTTGAAGTGTGAGGCGTTCCAGAGTCGAGGACGAGGCTGCAAAGGGAGCGGTAAAGCTGTAAATTCCTCAAATATCTCCTGGAAAAGGGGCATGTATTATATTTTGTAGAGGTCTTTTTTTTTTTTGAGGGCGCGCTACTTTTCCTTGACGACTGCTGTTGAGGTCGGGTGTTACTATTATGAACTTCTTCTTTTTCTGCTCAAATCCCTGTGAAGAATGTACGTTTTGGGAAAAGACGCGTCCTGGATTGACAGGAATCAAATAATACACAATCATTCCTTCTTAATCGTCTCCTTTATAATGTCTCCTTTCCTTCAGGGGTACACAAAAATTAACGCCTTCAACTGGTCCAAGGTGCGCAAGCTCAGCTTCAAACGCAAAAGGTTCCTGATCAAGCTGAGAGCGGACCCCGCAGTAAGTCCACATCACAACTCCTTCATCCCTCTCCTCTCTTGTTTTCCCTGCCCGTCCTGCGTCTTTTCTTCCCTCCCTCCATCCTCACGCCTGCCTCTGCGTCCTCCAGCAGAGTGCCCACCACGACACGCTGGAGTTCGCCATGGCCAGCAGGGATTGCTGTAAGGTCTTCTGGAAGATCTGCGTCGAGTATCACGCCTTCTTCCGGCTCTTCGAGGAGCCCAAGGCCAAACCCAAACCCATCCTCTTCACCAGAGGATCCTCATTCCGGTTCAGGTACGGAGAAGACCAGACGGGATGGTAAAACTACTTGTGTGCATTTGTGTTTTTTACTTTGTTCTCATCGCCCGCAGCGGTCGAACCCAGAAGCAGATCATCGACTATGTGAAGGACTCGGAGCTCAAGAAACTTCCATTTGAAAGGTGAAGCTCGCAACAGCAGAAATAAGTCGTGCATCTGTTTCCCTGATTAGTTGCACATGCTTTGACCTCAT
Source organism: Myoxocephalus aenaeus (assembly GCA_038501785.1). Classification (NCBI taxonomy): domain Eukaryota; kingdom Metazoa; phylum Chordata; class Actinopteri; order Perciformes; family Cottidae; genus Myoxocephalus; species Myoxocephalus aenaeus. The sequence goes on along the minus strand of JBAMJR010000047.1, from coordinate 1,443,361 downwards.
CTGCCCACTCTTCTCTTTTCAGGAAGCACAGTAAGATCCTGTCCCAGAGCAGCATGTCGCCTCAGTCTTCGTCCTTCAGATCGCAAGTGCCAAAAGAGGTGATGCACGGCCAGACGCTGACCTTTATTCTCCCATAGTCTTGTTTCTTTTTAATTTAATTTAAATCTCCTTGTAACTCTACTTGTTGTACACATTTACGGACTCTCTGTGTCTTCTTTTTATTACTTCTCAATCTCTTAAATCTGGAGTTGCTCTGTGGCCAACAGCACAAAGCCGTTATTGTGCCGAGCAGCTCTGGGGATGGAGTGTGCTCTCTCTTTTTGTCTTTTATTCAAAGTCAGGAATTCAGTTTAATGTGCCCCGAGTTCTAAAAAGCTCTCTTTCTGTCTTCCTCGCCCCGTCTTCTTCGCAGAGTGCCACGTCTGTGCAGTTAGCGGACCAGCCTGACTCGACCCGACTGGGCCATCGAGCCGAATGCAACGGTTCGGAGGACCCGCCGGCGGCCGCGTCCACCGCCAACGGCTTCCGCGACATGGCGGCGGCGCCCGGCTCGGACCCGGTTCAGTCCCGACAGAACCACCACGGCACCGGATCGGCGCCGGACCCGCACTTCCTTAACCCAGGTCCATCCTGCAGGGCAAACAAAGGCAGCAGCTCCTCTATTCCTTACATAGACTGCAGCGACATAGACAGTGAATGTGATGTGACAAAGAGCAGCAGGGCTCCCAGGGGCCACAGCGGTGCAAATGACAGCAGTGCGGATGAGCCGAGTGTTTATAGTAACAAGCAAGGGAGTCTGTTTGGGTCTGTAAATGGGTTCTACCACACCAATCACCAGGGGCTGATGCAGCAGCATCAACAGCAGGGTATGATGGCAATGCAGCAGCAAGGTATGCTGGGTAACAGAAGCGCTGTAGATCAGTCTCCGGTGTCCAACAAGTTAAACGCGAGCCACGAGCTAACAAATGACGAGATTTTGCCCAACGGCGGCGGTTCGTTTCACGGCCGCCTCCCGCTCCACAGCACGCTGCTGGACGAGATCTTTCAGGGTCGAGAAAAGCACGGCGCGGGGTCGGCGCGCCCGCTGGGGACCGGGACGCGTAGTCAGTGCTCCAGCCCGGTGGTCAGCAGCTTCCACAACCGCACAAACTCCCTCAGTCACGCCGAGATGGCCAACGGTCAGCCGCGCTCGGGCCGTTGGGACGACGGCGGGTATTATTTCAGTAAACGTCCAGGATTAGTCCCGATGGAGGCTCCCCCTGTCCCGCCGCCGCTCGTCCCGCTAAACCACTACGGTAGCTACTCGCCGATCACCTCGAACCGCGCGCCGTCGCATTTCGCCAAACCGTACCACAACAACAACATGCGCAATCGCTCGGACACGGATCCGTTCATCCTCAGCCAGCTGACGTCCACGCCGGTCCACCAACGCGACCCCCATCGCTCCGGGTCGCACGGCCCGACCCCGTGCTCCGCGCCGACGGAGCGGCGGGTGGTTATAACCAACGGCAATCACGCGGGCAACCCGGCGGTTCCGGTTCAGGCGCGGTCCAACACGGTGCAGCGGTTGTTCGGCCGCCAGGGGAAGCCCGGCAGCAACCCGTCTCGCGACAACCACAACAATCTGAACCAGCCGGTCCAAATGATCGACGGGTCGACGAGCAGCGGCAGCGACTCCAGCGACACGGAGTCCGACACGGGCAGCAGCGCGTACAGCCAGCCGCTGATGTACGGCAACCCCGCCGCGGTCAGCTCCAGGAATTCGGTGAACTCCAACGGCGCGCACTCGTCCCCGCTGCCGCGCAGCAAGTTCTCCTTCGGGAGCCTCCAGCTGGAGGAGGGGCAAGACGGGGAGGAGGAGGAGGAGGAGGAAGGGTGCTACCGCTTTAACGAGGAAGAAGTAGGAGGGCGGGTTTTCAGCTGTTGAAGGGTGAAGATAGGCGAGTAGTTTGGCCTCGCGTTAGGCATTAAAATGCACAATAAATATAATCCTGTTGTGTAGGAATTTGATTTATTTAGTGTATTACAGATACATTAATAGAAGAAGTACACAGCTCACGTTTTACACCAGGTTAGCTTTGATACATCTTATATAAACAAACGCATTTTGTGTAAAGGTTCTAACATATTTTTGCAGTTTGGAAATTGACACATTTTGTGGGTTTTTAACAGTGAATATAACAGCTGCTCTACTTTTAGATGCATCAATAACACGTCCATTGTTTCTAAACCACACAATCCTAATTTTTGTATTGACCTTTGTATGCAAACTGCTGACCTTTTGAACAACTTTACACATAGTAAACATTTTGGCTGGTGCTTTGGAGGTTAAGTTCAGTCTCCTGTAGGTAACCTTCCTTACAATGTGCCATGACTTAACAACTAAGTGTTTAGTGTAGATGACAAATACAGATTATGTAGAGACGTTAGGAATAGCTTCAAATGTAGAATCATAGTTTCTATGAGGAAGTAATTTCTGCAATTCCTCCTCGTTTGTCTTCATAAATCTTTTAATAGCGTTGACGTTCTTCAAATCTATTCCATCGAGGATGAATTAGGATTCTGCTGATTGTAGCTCACCTTTTTGTAAATCTGTGTTGTCGAGATATTAACACATCGAAGCAAGAGATAATAGATTTTAAGGTGGCGTTGACTCTGAAAGCTGTTGACCAGGATCTGCTGCCTTTCTTGGTCATCATCTCCTAATTGTTTGACGTAATAATGTTTAGTGTCCTAATGTAGGGTTTTCTCTAAATCACACTCTTATAATTACTTCGCTGTTGTCTCGTGCAATAGGCGGGCGTTAAGAGAATAGCTGGAGTCCATTATTGAAAGGATTGTAATGGAGGTTTAAAGATGTTATATACAGTTTGTGGTTGTCGGGGCTGGATTGTTGAACTTTAATTGTACAGTGAATGTGCTTGGTAGACGATGGATTATAGAATAATACACGTAGTACACTGTGTTAAATGTGTAGGCTGTGGCCGGTCTGCCTTTCTCATTCGGTTTTGACCCCAGCTGATTTCTTCGGAGCACTTTTTTCATGCTTTTATTGGATTTCTGTCTATCTGTTGTGGGCAACTTGCACTGTAAACTTGGACGTTTGTGGTAGAGACTTTCAAGTCGTAATTCTCTTTTTGTATTTAGAACTAGTTGGAGGACAAAGTGTTTGAATACATTTGCATCAATTAGAGAGAGAGAAGGAAGACCCTAACCGTTTATATTTGTATTTTTGATAATACCTGACGCTTTTTAGTCATGGGCTTTTTTTTTCTCCAGTCTTTCTATCTTTCTTTTTTATTTTACCCACGCAATAAGCAACACTCAAACCCGCCAACCATCGTCCTTAAACCTGTGCCCGCTCCCGGCCGTCTGCTTTGCTTGGCTCGGCGCCTGGCGTGCGACTGCGACCACACGCGAGGCAACGCGGCGCTCGCTTCCTCTGGACGCCGCTACAACGCCGCTTATCGACGGCGTGCTGGCGCTCCATCCCGGTCACTGTCATTTGCTGGCTGTCTGCTCACTGCAACTGCATGCTTTTATTTAGTTTTTCTGTACGTTAGCTGCTTTGTAGCAGACACATTTGACTGGTAAATAGCATGCATTGGAATTAATATTAATATCAGAAATCTCTATTAGAAATCCGAGCTGGATTTCTACATTAACTATGTACGAAGCATCTCATGTGTAGTCGCCTTCTGAAGCCAAACGGCCTGTTCTCTCCTCAGAGCTTCTACTTCTTCCTGAAACAAATGTTCATGCTTCATTCCTTGTAAATGCACTGCTTTTTTAAAAATCTTTTCTTTTTAAAGCATGTCAGTGGGAACTGTTTCCTTTCCTTTACTCTGAATGCATGTTAACCAGGCGAGCAATGTCCCTGCTTCTTCTGTCTCTCTGCCCTGTTTTTGCTCAGTTGGTGTCTCGGTGTTTCCGTCGCGGGGCTCCGAATGGTTTCAAAGGTTTGAGGAGCACGAGGTGCGGCGTTTTAAACGTGACAACTCTAGAAATGTGTCGCTTTTCCTGTTTTCTTTCTTCACTCCTCGTGGGATATTACAACTTTAAGGCCTTTTTTTTTTTCATGATTAATTACCTGCACCTTGTCCTTTTTTCAAAAATTTCGAAACCATTTGTGTGTTTTTCGCCCCACAAATCAGGGCCGACTCAACTCCAGGGTTTTTCTTTTTTTTGTTTGAGTGAGAGGGGGCGAAGGTCGACAGACACAAGTAAAGTTAAACTTAATGCAAACGTAAGTGCAAAAAAAACCAAATATCTTTGAGAGGCATTTGGTAAAGTGTGAAAGTCTGAGTATTGTCAGAAGATGGACGCACACATGAACGCTGGAGTTGAGATGTCCTCACTTTCACTTGTCACCAAACGGCACTTGCAGTCTCTTCCATTAAAGCTTTTTGTAACTTTAATGTACTGATCGATTGTGATTTTGTACTCTTATTGTAATTTGTATGTTAATGAGGTTAATAAGAGCCACATTTTCTAGATTTACTAGATTGTAGTTTCCTCCGCGGTGTACTCGCTGTGATGATGTCATGTGATCGTGCCGCTCGAAGCAAAAATAGTTCAACATTTTTGGGAAATGCACTCGTTTGGTTTCTCGCCAAGAGTTCAACAGTGGTATCGATCTGCTCATCGAACTCTCCGCAAGAAAGCGAGCGAGCACATTGACAAAATGTCAACCTATTTCCTTCAGTTTGGAGTATTTAACTGGTAAAAGATGGCGTTTTAGCATCACACATGTGCTTCTCTTTCTGTTTACGTAACACCCTTTTCACCGACTGGCTGACTTCTTTTGACGGGATAAACCGGCTTTCTGGCTTTTCTCCTTTACCTGTTGGTGGCAGTTTTGCAACCTCTCTAAAACGCTGACCGTGCAAAAAGTGCAAAACTGCGTCAATCAAACTGAAGAGCTGCCAAAAAGTCTTTCTATTCGTTCCAAAAGAAAGGAAATGATAATTCTTCCCCTGCACTGACTCACTGGTTTCCTTTGCCACCCTTGTAACGCGTTGAATTCCTGCACACCTGTCCTTGTTGTTTTCATTACAAAAACACCCACTGGATTTAATTTCTTGTTCTACTCTTTTATTTCCTGACCCTTCATCTCTCTTTTTAACACTGTAACTGTGTGCACTAGTGTCAATAAAAAACTACCGTGTCTGTTCCAAGAAAAGGGACTCCAGAATTTTCTGTAGAGTGAACCGACCCCCCCACCCAAAAAAACCTCAACCCTCAACCCCCTACTGTGTCTTGTGCTGTGGTAGTTAGCCTGTAGAGTAGAGGTCGTTCGGGGTCGTGCACGTGCACGTGCACTGTCTGTGCTTCATGTTGTGTAGCTCGTTGTTTCCCGTGTGTGTGTGTGTGTTGTGTAGTTGTTGTTTTTGTCTGTATGGTGGCAAGTTCCTTTATAGCGCCCGTCACAGATCTGCACTCAGTGGTTGCCATGATTTTTACCCATGATCCAGTTTGGTGTGTAACAGTGGACTCTTTGGAAACTTTGCACCCGGGCAAGTATACAGTCACAACTTAGCACCTTGTAGAGAACCTCTGTAGTGAGAGGTAGCTTTCACTTTTTATCTTTCTGTTTCCCCCCAAAAAAAACTACAATCATACCAGACTCATCACGACTAGCAAGACTATCACACGTCTATAGATCATATCTGTGTATTGTAAGGGACATGGAAAGATTAAATAGGATTCATAGCGTGTCCTTATGTGTTTTCTACCAGGGAAACGATTCACTGACATTTCTGACAAGCATGACTGCATTACCCTTATAATGCACTGATATGTTGAATCCATAGCTCCTCACTAACATTTAATTTAAATTTCACCTTCTTTTGATCCTGTTT
>JBAMJR010000047.1:1317500-1432500 GCA_038501785.1 Myoxocephalus aenaeus | reverse complement strand
GTAGACGTGACTGACTTTGAAATAGCTGGTTTCTGGAAAATATTCCGCGAAATGCAAAATGTATGCGTCTTGGCTTCCCCTCTGTTGGCTTCATATTCATTAGAGTATGTTTGTGTTCAGGAATTCATCAGGCTCGGTTGCCTCAGCAAGCTGTCGGGGAAGGGCCTTCAGCAGAGGATGTTCTTCCTGGTATGAAACTTCAGCTTCTTTTCAAAGTGAAGCGAATAACTGCAAAAAAATGTTTTACTTCAACTTCTTTTCCTCCTTCCTCTCCAGTTCAGTGATTCTTTGGTGTACACGAGTCGAGGAATGACCCCGTCCAACCAGTTCAAAGTTCATGGCCAGCTGCCCTTGTACGGCATGACGGTACGTAACGTAATCTTAACCTTTTTAAAAACCTGCTTTTAAAAAAAACTTCATGCATCCACCATATTTAGGATTACTGAGGTCTAAGGAGTGCGTTTTTTTTTTTTTTTTTTTTTTTGCAGATCAGAGAAAGTGAGGAGGAGTGGGGGGTTCCTCATTCCTTCACCTTGTTTGGACAGCGACAGTCTGTGGTGGTGGCAGCCAGGTATACACATGCACACACTTTAATATATATATATATAATATTTCCACGGCATGCAGATAAATAAATAACCACATTTACATGCCGTCTTCTTCTCTGCCTGCGTCCAGCTGTGCGTCAGAGATGGAGCGGTGGGTGGAGGACATCCGGATGGCCATCGACCTGGCGGAGCAGAGCAGCGGCACGGACACCGACCTGCTGTCCACCAGCCTCTCTGACAACAGTGAGTCTGCCTTTTTAACATACGCCCACGTTGATCCTTCCCAAATAACCACTTCCTGTCAGAACGCCACATAACCGGTCAGTGTTGCAGGACCGTCCAGCCGCTGTGGGAACCGGAGAGTTCATAAAATAAAAAAGCCCACCAGAGAGTTTCTGGAGATGCTTCCACATGGGATTTGTCACCCACGATGGGCTTTTCTTGCTAAAAAAAAACTCCCAGCTGAAATCCGTGTGACAGCCGGGACCTGATATCATAATAATGGATCCTCTTTGTCTATATTCCACATAACTATACACACCTATACAGACGGCCGCTGTCAGCGCCTCCATGAATAATCCCTCTGGATTGTTCCAGGAGGTCTTTCATCATATTTTTTAATGTCACCTGATATATGTAGGTCCAGGCACCAGCTGTCGCCACCGTTTCTCCGCTCCTCTTTTCTCATTCTTCATCATAAGCGCCTGTCACGGCGTTCAATGAGGCCTCCGCCTGGTGACCTTTCGCTTTGACGTCTCCATTGTCCCTCAGCGAGATCACCTGCTGTGTACATTTTTAACTCAAACTCTTAAAGAGTATTGGCTTACAACTAACAACAAAGGTTTTTTTTTTTTGTCCAGACTGTATTTGAAGTTTGATCTCTGCTTTGGCTCAAAAACCTGCAGCCATTTTAAAAACCATTAATGTGGTGCTACTATGTAATGATAATTCACCTTCTGATACTGTTTTCACACAACATTGTTGGACTGTTGTGAACTGAATCTGGCTTCAATCCTGTAGTTAAAGCCAGATTGTTGTTACAAAGTCCAAGTCTCAGCAGCCCCCCCTAAAAAAAAAAAAAAAAAGTATTTCTGGATCAAGTGGCAATTTTCACCAACACCTGCAACCAGTTAAAATAGCTAAAATAGTTACAATTAGCCAGTAACAGTCCTCAGGGTGTGTTGGGGCTGGTTTCTTTAGGATTTAATGAAAGATGAAAGGCATTTTACACAAAAAAATGAATTTACAGATAGTTTATGTACACATGTCATAACTTCTACCCAGTGAGATCGGATCTTTCTTCTAACCTTTGACCTCCCCGTCGTTCCCCAGAGCTGTCGGAGGACGGGGGAGCCGAGCTGGAGTCGGAGGAGGAGCTCTGCGGCTCGCGCTCGTCTCTGGAGCGCCAGGGTCACCGCGGCAACACCACCGTGCACGTCTGCTGGCACCGCAACACCAGCGTGTCCATGGTGGACTTCAGTGTCGCCGTGGAGGTACCGGCCCTGTGTTCATGTCTCTTTAAATCTCCTTCTCCGCACGTCGCACACCTGGTTTTCCTCTTCCTGTGCGCTGTCTGTCCTGGTCCTCGTCTCCATCGGCAAAGGACCATTGATCCAATGTCCTTTGTCGTACTTTTTCCTCTCACGTCTGTGTTTTTTGTCCTCTTTTTCCTCTTCCACACCTCCATCTTTATCTCCTCCACCTTGTCTCTACTTTCTCCATCTTCCATTCGTCTGTTACTATACAGCACGCAGCCTGTCGTTTAGTGACTCCTGCTGGAGTAGAGAGGTACTGCACGAGAATTGATTTAGTCTCCAGATATTTCACTGCAAGACACGATGCAACTGATTAATAGAGAGAACTACATGTTATTGGACACACATTAGTTCCAAGAGTACAGTCCCAACAAGTTGCCCTTTTTATTGTAATATTTGATGTCCTTTTTTCCGCTCTTTTCCAGAACCAGCTGTCGGGTAACCTGCTGAGGAAGTTTAAGAACAGTAACGGCTGGCAGAAACTCTGGGTGGTCTTCACCAACTTCAGCCTCTTCTTCTACAAGTCACACCAGGTGAGATGTGTGCAGATACAGTGAGAATACAAGGACGTTCAGGGTGTAACACGTTGACGCGTAAATATGACCTCTGGCCCGTCTGCTCACAGGACGACTACCCTCTGGCCAGCCTCCCTCTGCTGGGCTACTCCGTCACCGTCCCGGCCGAGTCTGAGAACATCCACAAAGACTACGTCTTCAAACTCCACTTCAAATCCCACGTCTACTACTTCCGATCAGAGAGCGAGTACACCTTTGAAAGGTTTGCGTTATATTATATAATGGATGTGTGTGGCGTCTTGTTTGATTCATTTATTAATTGTGAAATAAAGAAGTATCAACGGTAAGAGTTGGTGTTTATTGAGCTTTAATTTTGATCTAATAAATGTCCATCTCTTATCTATTTAAGTTAGCTCACTCTGTCTGTGTTGTATTTTTGAATTGTTTGCTGCTTTGACTTCAATGCAACTGATCGTTCTCCGAAATGTGCGTCTCCAGGTGGATGGAGGTGATCCGCAGCGCCACCTGCTCGGCCAGCCGCTCCGTGCCGAGCACCAGGAAAGAGCTTTACTGACACTCGCCCGGGTCGAGATTTGAACCTCCGACTGCACACACACCAGAACAGACTCTCCTTATAGACACAGGATCAGGTCTCATGCCTCTGAGGAGCTGGTCCACGCGCACACATCCTCCCACACCTTCCCTCTTAGTACACTTTCTGCACCGCGAGTGTCTGTGACGGCGGTCGTCCACGTATTTCTTTCTCCAAACTGGCAGCACAAAGTCCTTCTGGTTCTCCTTTCATTTATTTTTGTGTTTGTGCCATTGAGTGTTGTTCACACACACATGTAATATTCACCACCAACAACATACCCTGTTTACAAAATGGAGGATTTTTATCTTCATGATAAACCTGAATGATTTGTCACGGGTCTCTTCAGAAGTATTTGGGACACTGAAACATGAGTTTGTGCACAGTATTTTGTTTTTTGCATCTTATGGTAAATATTCCTGTATGCGACATATTTCTGATGAGTAAAACATGTATTAATAAGACCCAAACCCGGATTTTAAACGGTGTGCATGTGAACGCACTCTAAATATAATTAGAAGAATTCAATGTGATGCCAGTTTGGTCACAATTAGAAGAAAAATCCATCTTTTTCTTTTTGTAAGGTGACTTTTTGTACAGTACTTTGATACACTGTGAAATGTTTGTTGTTTATTTTCATGTTTCCTGTAGTTTTTGTTTAAAAAGGGACAAATGGCTTCAAAACTGCTTCCAACGCCAACAGAGATTTCACTGGTTCCGTTTGCCAATTACCTTCTCTTCTGTACTTCTACTATTCTAAATAAAGATCAGACAAGATTGTGTTCATATGAAATGTTGGTCTCTGGTTTTCAATGGGACAGAAACACAGATGGGACCGGGACGCACTGGGGAAAGCTAAAAGGAAAGCAGTGGAGGTAAAACCACTGCAGTTCTTCATTGATATCATAAGGGAACATGGATTAAATAAAAATGAATGCTAGCAAATGTCAGACTGCAGATGATAAGGTTATGCATTTTAATATCAAAGTGCCTTTTAGCACGCCGAGCCTTGCAAACATGTGCAACTGTATAAATGCTTCTGAGAAACTGGAGGGTAAAACAAAGAGTTTAACAATTTAAGCTTTTTAAATGATTTTTCACATTATTTACGAGGCAAATCAATTAAAAAGTTGCATATTGACATAGCACTTACGATTATTATTAAAAAGCTGCTCGATCAGCCAAAATGTGAGTGTGAATGTTCATTTAGGTTGAGTTTTTCTTTTTTTGTAATTCATCAAATAACAATTTTCACGCTTTCTAGATCATCTTTAATAACGAAGTACTGCCACTTAAGTCAGAACTAGATACAGGAGTGCATTGAAGTATGTATGGGGGCTGATGTGTCAGGAGGTAGAAGGCATTGCGCAACACAGATCTGCTGGTCTGGGTCCTGCATCAGTCCTGTTGTTCTCGCCGGTTCACGTACTGGAGCCCGTGAGCTCCGTGTGCGTCGTAGCTCTCGTAGCGGGGCAGCGCGGGCCAGTCCGGCCGGTACGTGGTCGTGCTGTACAGAAACGCCTCGGTGACGCTGCCCGCCGCCGGCCTCTCCTCCCCCTCCGCCTTCCCCACCCACTCCTTCACCTCCAGTGTGACCCGAGTCCGCTGGTACATGGCGGGGACGTCTTCAAAGTCGTCCAGGAATGCGAGCATCTTGTCGTCCACTTGGTAGATCTCTCCGTGGACTCGGTAGCCCTGGCCGGGGAGGTTGAGCAGGAAGGGGATGTTGTGCTCGCCGGCGATCACCAGCGGGTACTTCTGGGTGGTGCAGGCCGAGGCGAGGAACTCCGCCTTCCCGTTGGCGCTCTCCGTCATACGGAAGTAGTTGGGCTGCCCCTTCTTCAGGGTGCCGTAGACGAAGACGCGAGCCATGTGGATGCAGGACGGCAGGCGTCTGTACAATACAGCAAGGGCATCATTCAGCAACCTGCCACCATGTTTGTTTTTTATTTATCTTATTTTGATAAATCACCCTGTGGTTTTTAGTCAAAACGTGTTGTCTGGGTAGTGCAGACACATTTTAATGCAACAATTAGACCGACAAAATGTGTAAAAGTGTAAATAAAATCGTACGATTGTGGAGGTCTGGGGGCCTGATCCATTAGCTGACTGGCAGAATGATTAAGCTATTATTTTGGGAATCAATTGACCTTTTTACTCACTTTTTTAAGCAAATCATTCTCTGGTTCCAGCTGCTCGCATATGAGGATTTACTGCTTCTCTTTGTCAAACATCTGTTTGTCGAATAAAGTAATACATTTGAAAAACTCATGAGCTGTAATAAGTATTTTTGTTGTTGTAGACAAAAGAATTAATCAAGAAAACAACCAATTTCTAATGAAAATGATGTCTTGAACCATGCATGTGGCGATACGTCAACATTTGGAAATGTAAACCCCACCTGTAGAACCGGTATAGTACGGAATGTCGCTTTGCAAACCTCATGGTATCTCCTGAACAAACACCTTCCACAGTTGACTCCAACTAAAACACTATCTTGTAAAAGTCTCCCCGCTGGCTCTGATCCGATTAAAAAGGTGTTTGACATGCCAACGGGTCTCTGAGACCTCAAGGCCTCCTTCTATTGAAGCTCTTTGGACTTTGTTACTGCGTACATCGGCTCAATAATTAATTTACTGTGAGAGATAACCTCTGAAACACAATGTCTTGAGATAATTAAAGCTGGGAAAGGTCATTCACCAATATATATATATATATATATATATATATATATATATATATATATATATATATATATATAACTAAAACCAAGTACAAGTAAAAGTCCTGCATTCAAAATGTTACTTTACTAAAAGTACAACAGTATTTGTAAAAGTAAAAGTACTCGTTATGCCAAATGGCGGATTTCAGAATAATATCATCATTTGATAATAATTATTGATGCATTTATGTGTAATCATCACTTAATGCTGCAGCTGGAAACGGTGGAGAGCTACTTCCAAGTTGCTTAAATATAATAATTGCATAATTAATTTGTAAATTGTGTTTTGTAATATAAATATGCAAAGTAACCACAGCTTTCAAATACAGGTAGTGGAGTTAAAAGAATAAAGTAGCATGAAACGCTCAAGTTCACCGTGCAATAACTTTACATTTTGTAGACTATAACAAGTGTTACGTCGGACAACAGCTGTCCAGCAAAGCTCCGCTTAACTGCACGTAAACTGCGATGTGACGCAAAACAGCTGAAAGAAATTACAATGTGATATCTTACATGAAAGGAGTCTCACCAGAATGTGATGAAGACGATGGCTCGTAGATTTATTAAAACTGGAAAGACTCGGTTTGAGGAGGAATGTGCAGCAACTCAGCGGCCATTCAAATGCGAGTGAACAGCGCATGCGCAGTATAAACTCGGATCAGCTTGTGGAAAACAGCAGGTGGCGCTAAAATGACGAGGAAATTAAACAAAGTACATTTACTGTGTTTTATTTGAATGATGCTGGTGTAAGTGGTGGTTATGATAATGTGTTGTTGTACTATTATCATTGTTGTATTATTATCATAGAGTATTTCGTTTTATCTTTACTTTTTTACTCTTAACTATGTCCTCCTTTGTCCTCTTTTTCTAGAAAATAGATTGTGTGGCATTTTATCTGCTGAACACTACATAAATACTATTTTGTATTGCACTCTTCCTCGTGCTTGTGAGGTTTGATTGATGGTTTGATTGATGGTTCTTGTTTTATTTGTATGTTTGTGAAGCTAAAAAGGGATATATGAAATATATGTTTTGTTATTTGTTATGTGTTTAACTGGCTGATGATATGTACACTTCAAAAAAGATATATATATATATATATATATATATATATATATATATATATATATATATATATATATATATATATATATGCCATTTAACAAACTGTTATCATCACAACTGTCGGTTCACTGCTTGACCACAGGAGGCGCTCGTTCTACAAACCCTCACGGCTTCCGTCGACGCTGATTTGTCCGTCACGTAAGATGACGTCATCACGTCCGCAGCCTAGCAGCCGAAAAAATACCACGTAAACAAAGCGGACGGGCTCCAAGCGCCGCTAACGCCGCGTTCACTCGTGTTTCGTGAGTGACAGACGGCTCGCAGCTGCATTTAGGTGTAAAATAAATGAACGTCATCTGTAATCACGTGGATCGATCACACGTCTGTTGATCTATCCGCGTCGGTGACGCCGGTAACGCGGGTGTTTGTCATGAGTTTAGCTCGCCATGTAGCCGATTCAGGTCCATAATCGATCATCTTGTGGGGAGAGACATGACCAGCTGATCGTCTGGACTGGGACTGAGATGTTTAGCCTGATGGCGAACTGCTGCAACTGGCTGAAGCGATGGCGAGAGCCCGCGAGGTGAGCTGGCTTTTTACTATGACGTCAGCGCGTCCTAATCAATACAATCAGATCGTGTGTCAGTATTAGTTTGGAGTGATGCTGGTCTGATGTTTTGGATCAAAGATGATCTGTGTAATCCACTTTGTATACACTGTGTATGAAAACAGATCTGAGATCAGTGGTTTCTCGACTGGACACATAAAGGGGACGTGATGATTCTCCATTATGAGATAGTCTAGCTGTCACAGACACCTGTTTGATTTGTTTGAATAATAAGCCTTGCCTTGTTTATTATGTCACTTTTTACAGAGCAAACCGTTAATCTATTAATCACATTGATTAACAACATATTGCTTGAAAAATACTGTTATTACTGCTTTATGTCAACTATTCAAGATTCAAGATGCTTTTACTGTCAGATGCATAGATAACAGACAGTTATTCTATACAATGAAAAGCTTATTTTGCTGGGTCCTCCTAACACACAGAATTAGAATAAACTTAAGGTAAAAAATAAATACAAAATAAGGCACAAAATATAAAGGATATAACAGTATTGCACACAAAAAATGATAATAGTATGCAAAGACTATGCATCTTTGATTTAAAGCGACACAACTTCACTCTCGGGATTAATTTTTTTGGGGGGGGCTGAATACAAAGCGTGGAAAAACAATCTGACCATCTGAAAAAAAAGGAATTGCGAGTGCTTAACCCACGTGGTGCCGGTGAGGCATCTGATCCTTTAGACTTAGTCAGAAATCCTCACCTAATCCTGTTCAGCGGGTCTCCTCCTGTCGGCCTGCAGCCGCGAGGGGTTTGCAGCAGAGGGGTCATACGAGGCCGGTGGACACGGGGGGGACGACCGCGTCTCAACTTTTTTTGGGGGGGGAGGTTTACACCAAGCGGCTGCCCGGATGAACACCAGTTGGCTGGAGAGGACGGTTAGATGGATCGTGCGGTTGATGTCTTTTCGGCGCAAGTGTCAAAGTTAAGTATTTAGCTCAGAAGCGACGACGACGACGACTGGGTTGCGTTTATGTTCACGCTTTAGCTTCAGGCGCCTTTTTCAGCGTGCGTTCACAAAGCGCATGCGTCCACTCGCTGGGATGCCTGTGTTTGCAATGAAATATGTGCAGTGAAGCGATTCCAGGTGAAAAGGAAATCAGGTAATTCCACCATTCCTCCAAATATGATCAGAATAAGCATCGGTCGTAATAATATTGCTCTGAGCGAATAAGCCGTACCTCTGACTTGCTGTATTTGTGTTGGCTGACCACGTGACTGCTGCTGACTCACGCGGGTCCACTGTGCAGATCTCTGATCGCGTTTGTCATTCGGATTATTAATTGGCTTAATCATGAGATCTGGTGCCAGCTCATGTGGCTTCAGGTGCTGCACATTTAGACGCCAGGTGCTTCTTCTTCTTCTTCTGGACCTGACTGATGGGGACGTCTGTGTTCATGTGCATTCATTTCTTTTTCTCCCCTCTACAGGAAAGTGACTCTGGTTATGGTTGGACTGGATAATGCAGGGAAGACGGCCACGGTTCGAGGAATCCAAGGAGGTTAGAGCTGCTTGTTATGAATGTTAATGATGCACAATAATGCATTTTGCACATTTTTTCTTGTTTTGAAAATTCTCTCTAAATAATATACGAGTTGAGCTTGTGAACCATCTTGTTACGCCTCACTTACTCTCCTGTTTAATATTCATTATCATGTTTATTTTACATCAAACTGGTTTGCGAGCGCCGAACTTGGGCGCGCTCTGCTAACGCTGTGTGTGTTGGTCTTTTGCAGATGACCCCCAGGACGTGGCTCCCACCGTGGGGTTTTCCAAAGTCGACCTGAAGCAGGGCAAGTTCGAGGTGACCATCTTCGACCTGGGCGGCGGGAAGAGAATCCGGGGCATCTGGAAGAACTACTACGCCGAGTCCCACGGCGTGGTGTTCGTGGTGGACTCCAGCGACGTCCAGAGGATCCAGGAGACGCGGGACACCATGGCTGAGGTCCTCCAGCACCCGCGCATCGCCGGGAAACCGGTGCTAGTGTGAGCCGTTTTGCACCATCCAAAGAGAGTATACGTGGCATAAGCTAAAAAAAAAAAAAAAAAAAAGGTTTTATGTTCAAAATGTTAGTAAAATTATGAAAAAGTGACTTGTGAAAGCACACAGGCGAGGTGATAATAGAGTCTGTGGTCCAATTTGTTGGTGGAAACGTGCACTGCAGCTTAATAACTGGTGGCTTCTGCTTCATCAGTAATCGGGACAGCAGCTGCTCTAGTGTGGTCACAGCCGGGGGATTCCAAAGTTTTTATTTCTTTCTCTTTTTCTTCACTAACATCTCTTCATCCCCCTCTCTCTCTCTCTCTTTCTGCGTTCAGGCTTGCCAACAAACAAGACCAAGAGGGAGCGCTGGCTGAAGCCGACATCATCGAGAACCTGTCGTTAGAGAAGCTCGTTAACGAGAACAAGTGTCTCTGTCAGATCGTAAGTGTGTGTGCACCTGTTGCGGAACGGCAGTTGAATGACATTAAGGGCCTTTTGGCTTCGCGACGGTTTCTCCCATATATGGCCAAAGAGGCGGGCTTGTTTTCGGAGCACGGTCCCGTAGTAAATGGCAGCTTTTTAATCTTTTTTTTTTATCTCTCAGGAGCCATGCTCTGCCGTTCTAGGCTGCGGCAAAAAGGCCGACAAGTCCATCAAGAAGGGCCTGAAGTGGCTCCTCAACAACATTGCCAAAGACTACGAGGGCATCACTGAGCGCGTGCAGAAGGACACCGCCGAGCAGCGCGCCCAGGAGGACCAGGACAAGAAGGAGAGGGCGGTGAGAGTGCGGCAGATACGAGAGGAGAGGTGAGATCAGGTTTAAACAATCGTGTGGTGAAGCCTGACCTGAGTGGCTTGGAAAGTGGTAGACACCCGATACTTAGTCCAGAAACCCAAAGCGGCTTATTGCCAGGAGTAGCTATGCTACACTGAACTGAATAAACCTTCACTTCAGGTAGAAACACTTTTAAATACTCCTAACATATGGTATAACTTGCAACTGTGCATAACAAATCAGAATCAACCTAAATACTTTGACTTGAGCTACATACCCCCCTCCCTTACTTGGACTGACCCCATGATGTCACAGCTGATTCAGTGTATCAAATAGAGGAAATGGCCAGGCGACTGACTGGTAAGTACCGAAAGATATGATAAAGAAATGAAATGCCCCACCGAATCGATAAATACATAAGTGGTGAGTTCCCACTCTGTCACAAATCGAATCTGTGGACTCGCCGTCCGAATGGAAATAATGGATGATGTGTTTAGCGGAGTAAAGGCCGATAAGAGAAGAAATGTGGAGAAAAAGTGTGCAATCTCCTCATCTGCACCATACATAAAAATGATTTAATCGTGCTCTCTTGCACTGAAGTCACAATAAAAAAGACGTACGGTGTTCGAAAAAGAGAAAACCCCGTCGGATGCCAGACGTAACTGTCATTAAATCTGACCTCAGATCACAGTACGGTGGGCCGTCATTCTGCTGAGAAGTTAACTTCCCGTTGTGTCCACAGAGACCGGCAGGAGCAGCAAGAGGCGGAGCTTGAGGGGAGGCAGATCCAGGAGGAGGAGCTTGATGATGGACACATCCCCAGCCCCTTCCAACCAATCGGCAACGTGATCTCTGAGGTGTGTGTGTGTGTGTGTGTGTGTGACCTGTGTGTACAGTAGTAGTCAGAGCTGTAGTTGTAGTTTGTAAGAGCTGGAGGAAAGATCACTTTTTTTTTCATGTTCCTTTTTCCAGATCGACGATAAAGAGCAGGAGCGGAGGAGGCAAAGAGAGCCGCAGGAGGCCAGCGCCAACAGCCCGAAGACGGACGCCGATCGGGAGGAAGAGGAGGAGGAGGAAGAGGAGGACGAGGAGCCGGACGACTCGAGACAAACGCCGGAAAAAGCCGGTTCAGGTGAGCGTGGAACCTCAAACCTTTTTCATGTCCAATCGTTTCAAGCTGCAGAACAAGCACCTGGCTCCTAGTTCAACTGTTTTATTAATGTGCTTTTTGCCAATATATTCTTTTAGAAGTTCCGTAAAAAGGACAGAAGAAATAATTTTTCGGTCGAGGTCTGTTTGGCTCTGCACCACAATGGATACTTGTGGATGAATAGAAAGCAAATGATTCCACAAACGAAGAGATATTCAGTCAAATGAAGCCGCCGTCTGATGTGTTTCCTCTTTTTCGTCACTGAGCTCGGAGCGCTGAACGTCTGATGGATAAACATAATTACACATTAATAAGATGAGAACATGAAGAACTACAGAGGCAGACCTCTGCTCAGGTCGTTTCCATGAGGGGGAAAAAACAAACAAAAAATGTCTCTGTACTTTCAGCTAAATCAGGCGAGCAGGACAAGAAGAAGACGAGGAAGCTGCACCTGAAGAGGAAGCACCGGGTGGACCCGCTGAGGACGGAGGACGTCCCGGCACAGAGCCCCACCCCTCCACCTCCTCCCGGTCAGTCCCTCTCTAGAAGCACGTCTGTAGCTTCTGAACCGAGTCTCTGCGTAGCTTCCCCTCCTGCTTAAGTCTCAGCTTGATGAAACGGTTTCCTGGCCGCTTCCGGTTCCGCGTTAAGAAAAGCGGATATTTCCTGCTGCCGGCGCTTCACATTAACGAGGTTCCGCTCGTGAACCGGCTGGAGGAAAAGCAGTGTGTTAATCACCCAGTTAGCAGAACGTGCCATTCTTCAATAAAGAGTTCAATAGTCCTGCACAACCCGATCTAAACACACTTGGCTCTGTTGCGGCTCCGGGCAACAGGCTGCGCTAACCCCTGTGGAAAACGTCAATACAGCACTAAAGGGCTGAACGATTTTAGAAAAAATATCTAATTGCGATTACACATTTGGCCTTCAGGAGGATGGTGTTAGCGCTGCGTGTTTTGTTGTTGTTGCACTGCTCGATTTGTGATGACGTCTGATACTTCTCTGATTTGAAAACGAAGCCAGCTTTCTATCCAGGAAGTAGCCGGTGTCGCTGTCCGGCTTTATGTCACGGCGCCTAATCCCTCGAATCCGTACAGGAGTCGGACGAAGCAGAGTCGACGTCTGGTGTGAAGAGGAAGAAGCCTGAGCATCACTTCCTGTGTCCTGATCACTGTGTGTTTGTTCTGTTTCTTTCTTTAGTGGGATGGGCCACACCCAAAGTTTCTAGGCTGCCAAAACTAGAACCACTCGGGGACTCGAGACATTCTGGTAAAGATGCCTGTGAAGTCTGGTCACTCTTCATTCCCCCCGCTGTTAACCAATCACGCATCACTTCCTCTCTGTCACTAACCTGGTCTTTGTGTGGATGAACTCACTGAATCAGTGTTTCATTACATTACATTTAGCTGACGCTTTTATCCAAAGCGACTTAAATAAGTACAAACTCAGAACAACAAGAATCAACAATTTCTTCAATAAAGTTAAACTACAAAGTGCTATCAGTAAGTGACATCTAAGTGCTACTAAAGTGCTACTACGGTGCTACTTTCTCTATTCAAGGTGTAGTCGGTGGAAGATGTAGAGACTTCCTGCTGTCCTGATGTCTCATTCCAGCATTGAGGAGTTTCCTCTCTGTGTCATTTCCAGAATGTTCTTTCGCAGCTTCATCATTTTAAAATACAAAACCTCTCATAAATAGTAGCGCTACATTAGTTCTTGGAGGGAGAAAGTCCTGATTATTTCAACGGCGCTGTGCTAAATGTGGCGTTGCGGAGGAAACGGCGTTCTCTGTCTGGCGATGTGTGCCGACTGATAATGAGCGTCCCAGACCCACACATCCCTGTCTTTCTCTCCCAGGCATACGCTTGAATGTGTGTGGATCCGTCATGGTGGCAGACATCTTTATCAACTCAAAGGCTTCTCTGTGTATTCACCCCCCCATCCCCATCTAACGCCGCCATGGCCGATCCTCTCTTTGCTCACACTGTTCTAGATAGAGAGCTGCTCATTGGCTGTGTTTCTATTTCAGGACTCGGTGGATGTAGTTCTCTAACGTAGCCAACCCTTTTTTTTTTTCTTCTTCTTCTCTTCTTTCTCCCGTCCCCCCCCCCTCCACAGAACTTTTCAAGCCTCTCCCGCCTCTCGCCAACAGGCCGCGGCCTAACGGCGACGCTCACGACGTCGTTTTCTAACCTCCAATCACGGCTCTCCTCTTTTTTTGCTTTCTGTCTCAAGCGGGCGGCGTGTAGACCGCCGCACACGCGAGAGACACCGGGAGCCGGCGCGGCGCCCGAAAGTGTGACGGACGAGACAGGAAACGCAAGGAGCACCATGGGAAATGAAGTCCTGCTCGGGAGCCGTTAAGTGGTTTTCACAAACTGAGACGTCGGGAACCCGCCTGAACTAATTTGACACCAGGTTTCCGTCTCCGCTCGACAAAAAGGGACTTTTCATTTTTTTATTTTAAATATCAGTGTTAGACGGCACCCGACTGAAATGCTTTTGAATTGACAAAAGAATGTAAATATGTCCGCTATAACCTTATAAATGTCTTTTACTGAATAATGGATTTGTATACACGCCGCCATTAAACTGTATTTTATTCGTTTATTTTTGCACCGTGGGTTTTGTAGCGTAAACAAAAGGTGCGTGAGATTTCTCTCAGCTCTTAAGTGGCTTTTTCACAGCCGAGTGCTTTAAATGTGATCTTTTTAAAGTCGAACATTTCCCTTTACACAACGCGGGAGTCATTTGCTACACTACGCTGTACTGCACACGGACACGGTGTTACACAACATCGTTTCCGTTGTTATTTTTGGTCAATTTTAGCAACGAATGTCATGAGAGGATTTGTTTAAAAGAACATCTTCCGCTTCTTCTTGCCAGCAGCCTCATAAAGGAGCTCGTCTTCTTATTTATTGTTTTAAAAAATGTAAACATGTGAAAGTATATTTGTCTACAGGGCTACAGATTTTATACGCATTCTGCTGTTTACACTGTGTGTCTGTTTTTAAAGTGATATTTCTCTGGAGGCGGGAATCAGCCTCAGACTTGCCGCCTCTCAGGTGGCTCCGAGGTGTGAGCTCCACAATGTCTTCTGCACCCATTTTCTCTTTGAACATAGCTAAAATTACATATCAAAAACCACAATTCTGGAGAAAACAAGTTGGAACACAACATTGCCCCAGTTAGGCTTGTGCGCGTTGGAGGAGTTTTCGGTGGGAGGAGTGTAACACCTGGAACACACCAGAGCAAAAGTATCATCTTGAAATATCACTTTTAAAAACTCCCAATTTTGTTTTTGTTCAAAACTATAGTACAGCACTCACTCTCTTAATGCGCTAGGTGTTTGAAAAAAATATTTTTTCTACCCAGTTTGACTTTTATAACCGCACAATTAAAGATGTTTTAAATATAACTCTCGACTGCTGACTGGTCATTTGTGCTCCTCTGTCGGCGAGCAGCTGCCACCGGACTGGAAATGGGAGTGTTGTGTTTTATTTTTGGGCCCGACATGAACACCACTTGGTTCATCACCCTGCACCTGCTCTGCACACACCTGTGTCTGTTCGGCGCTGCTGATGTTGATTAGTACCTCTGGAGCAGAGGGCTGAGATTATAGTTATTATGTCATAACACCCTCACTGATGAAAAGCTGGTAGGGTGAGAATTAAAGATATTTAGGGGGTGTTTAGCGTCAGTGGATCCATAAAAAAAGCCTCAAGCTACTTTACATTACAATATTATCCCAATATCTATAGAAAATTTGAAAAATATAACTTTATTGTGTGTTTTGTCCCCTTTTTTGGCAAATGAATTACAATTAAGAGTGTAGCGAGGTGGAGAGAGTGTAACCGCGTGTATAAAATGATTTAAGAGGTGCTGGATTGTTTTCGTGATATTGATATTATCACGTGTGTATTATTAACATGATATCAATGTTTTATTTTTAAATATCACAATTATCGTCAATACCGGTGGGTTTTTCTAGCTAATGACAAAAATGAATCGAAGCAAAACAAATATATATATATATATATATATATATATATATATATATATATATATATATATATATATATATATTCAAGTATTTGATGAATCAAGTCAGATTTGGGGCGAGTGGTTCTGCATCCTAATCCTATATTTTTGCCATCTAATAAATGTCCTCGCGGTAGTAAACATATCTGCCTCGTTGTCTGAGTCATGGTTTGTGAGCACAAGGAACTGAATGAACTCATTACGGTAATAAAACACACACAGGACCCGGACACTCCATCCCTTTTGTTCCTGGTCACGCGGTGCAGCAGCTCATTTGTCACTAACACAAATTAAACTGCCCTCGGGCAAAACATTTGTCATCGCGGGATCGTTCTGTATAATAAAACAAGCGAAGCTTCGCGCTAAAATGAGCTGGGGGAAAGAAGAAAGGAAAAAAAAGTGACACCTCCGGAATGATGCATGAACGCGGGATGCAAAAGTAAAACAGTTCTCAAAAAGGATGCTGGGTGATTTAAATCCCTTGCTGACAAAGTAATTACACATTTACACAGGGCTGATGAGACACATCTGCATTACTTCTTCATCCAGAGAAAGCATGGACTTTATGAGAACAAAAAAAGAGGAGAGAAATGGTGATTTTTCATAATTGTAGACAATGCAGGACGATTTAGAAAACCACCTCCACCCATCAGCTTCCCTCTAAAGATATAGTTGCCGCTCCGTATCCTCATTTAGACTTTGTCAAACGTCTGTCTGCAGCATCTTCCGCAGGCCATGTCGCGTGCAATCACGCGCTGTCTCATTACGGCTCTCCCTGTTGTCGATACACAGGCGGGCCTTCATTTAAGTGAGTGATGCCGGTAGTCGTGCACCGATGCCGGGGTCCTGCAGGACGGGCAGGCGGCAGATGCAACCGGTGCCCTTAAGCAGATGCTTTCAAGCATCAATCCCCCGCTCATTATGCGCGCGCACTCCTCGATATCAATCTGTTACGTCCAGTCCATTCCAGGAGCGATTTTGTGATGAAGTGTTGTAATTTACTCCCCCTCCACCTCCTCCAAACATGCTTGTCTGCATCTGTTGTATCTACTTCCCAGAATGCCTTTCAGCGAACCCCCTTAAAGTTTGTGGAGAGCAAGTTTAAGTATAGCGGAAGTTTCTATGTCAAGGAAAAGTGAGCGCCTTTGTGTGGCCCACAAAGTTGTTAAAATTACCCCAAAAGGCCTCAAGCAGCCGAAGCCGGAGGATTATACAATAAGGCTGCATTGCATTTGAGTCTACTGAGGATTCTGTCAGTGGTGAAATTGGTATCTCTTCCTCTTCTACAATGGAGGTCTATTTGCATTGTTGTGCAAATGCAGGTGCGGAGTTTGATGGTATAAAAAATGTTCTGCTATCAAACTCCATTGTTGCTGCGTCGGAAATGTAATAATTTGACATCAAGGTGGTCCACGAGGACACTGAGGAGCTTTTAAAGGGACACAGACGCTGCAGCATATATATGGATGAGGTGGCATATTTATGAATGAATGGAGATGAACAGAAAGTTGTTTGACCTTCAAGTGGATGAGGTCATCTGTGACCTCTGCCACACATTGTTATTGTTTGACCTCTATCTTTACTGTACATTTATGTAACTATGTTTGAGCTGTAGTATGGTATGAGTTTCATCCAGATGGTTAATTAAAAGAGTCCGATTAGAAGAGTTAGAAGGATTCTGGGAACACCTCCAGAACAAGTGTTGTCAAACAATCTTTTGGGGTTTTTTCAAAGACTTTATTATTTATTTGTCTGAACATTGAAGGCTTAGCTCTGTGACTAACTTGGGCTGGAGACGTTTCTCCTGAGAGGATTAATACATATATTCTACTCACTTTAATCTGAGCACATCATTACTGCACTTTCATCATTATTTGTCGCGCTTTTTTTCTCCTCTCGACCAAAATGTGTCCGGCACCATTTTGATTCTTTTGGAAACATAAAACGCACCACTTCCTGTGCGCCAGCAGCATCCCCCCCTCAGGAATGCCCTACAGCAGCACCGACTGTTTAAAACAGCAAACATAAAAGCTCTCGTGAGCGGGGAATAGGTTGAATCGGTGTTAAATCACTTGGCAACAGCGAGCAGCGATAACTGAGATCAAATATGTGTGGGCTGTTGCGCCCATCTTTTGTTGCACGTATAGCACGTTGGATTTGCTCACATGCGACCTTCTGATGCTTAAAAACATCCTGTAATACTTCTTAAACATGGTGGCTGGAGACTTGTTACTTAATTAAATACTGCAGGTGAATAAATCAAATAGTCAGATATATTTAACACGTGTATATTACTTTAGAAACCAGGGAAGATCATAAGATGTGCACAATTTAATACTTCTTACATGTGATATTATGTTGAGATGGAATCATAATTGTGTAGGTGTATTTATTCAAGTGTCAAGAAGCAATGATTTCCTTCCATATGAGAGAATAAGCAAGTACAAAACAAATCGTATGACGAGAATAAAACCAACAATATCTTAATCCTACTAAGCACTGTTTGTGGAGCCGGAGAGAACCTTCTATCCCATACACCTACATTATTGCCTAAAAACCTGTGTTTCTTCTCTGCAATTAACATGAACAACTGTTCTCAAGGAAAGAAAGTGTTTGGAATTCAAGGATGGGAGTGAAAATATTCCGCAGCCCCTGAAGCGCCCATGAAGCTGGTGTGTATACGCTCCCTTTACACCTTGAATGCGGAGAAGTAAAGCTCCTCTATATGAAGTGGCTTATAATAGATGAGCAGAAAGGCATTCAGTGTCTCGCTCAAGGACCCGTGTGGGCTGATGGACTCTGACTGCGTGCAGAGATCCAATCTATGGCCACTGAATCCACTCAGTATGTGGATATTCCTTTCAATAATCCTTCAAATTGATCGTATTCTGCGCATACACAGCTTAGAAAATCCCTCAATCATTTTGATATTGACGAGGCTCCAGAATTGAACATACATGGGCTTTAACAACGCCTACCAACATCCACAGTTGTGGACATTTTCTCAAATCTGAATCCTCCCTCCGGCGTCCGTTCCCAAAATGTCCCCAAAAGCTGATTCGATACTAGTTTGGTATCGCCATCAGGCCATTTAATCGTGCTGCATGTCTTTAAATGCAGCAGCACTGCTCGCTGCAGGCAGCTGGCCACTGCAGGAAGCTCACTACTCTCTTCCTGCTCCGGTAAAAAAAAAAGGACAAATAATCCATATCTGAAAGAGAGAGTGGTGTTAGGACTCATTACGACGATAAGCCGTCGCTATACAACCAATGTGCCTTTCATCTTACATCAGAGTCTAAAAAAACCAACCTATTTTTAGGCCCTTTCCTCGAAAATTGCATCCCCAAACTAAAAAGGGTGTATCTCCGCAACGTCTAGGGATATTTTAATAATGTTGGTGTTATAATAAAAGGTACACATGTGAGATTTTGTTCAGATGTGTAAATATCTGTCTATATCAGGGGTCACCAACCTTTTTGAAGCCGAGAGCTACTTCAAGGGTACAAAATAATACGAAGGGCTACTTGTTTGATACAAACTTCCTGAACAACAAAGTTGCACAGATCACTATCTATTTAACCCCTATCTAACTATCTAACTATCTAACTCTATCTAACCCCCGTCAGAAATGGTCGGAGTTAGGGCTGGGCGGTATGGCCAAAAATTAATATCACAGTATTTTGTAAGATTCTGGCGTATTTTTTTTTCTTCAGTAAACACATTCATTCATTGATGCTGAAAAGGACCGCAGGCCAACTGAACAGCTGTTTTTACGTTGGTACATAGAGGGTGTTAGGAAGCTAAACCTGGAGGGACTTAGGACCCAGGGGAATGTAGGTGAAAAAAAACAGGAAGGGTCTGTCTCTTCCTGCGACGGAGTTTCTTCTTGGTGTGATAGTGGGCGAGCTGTACCCAGCATGCTCGGTGGTATAATTTTTATAAATGTACAATTATTAGTGTTACAAATTGTTAATAAGTCACAAACTGTTGTGTCTTGGTGTTTTACCCTGTTAAAATGTGTTAGTTGTGGGTTATTAATTGTTGTTATAAAGTTTTAACCGCGACTAAAGTTAGAACCATGATACAAGTTAGAACCATGACACGTAAGTAGCTCCGACCGCTGCGCCCACACCAGTGAATTATTTATTTTTTAATTCTTTTTCTTGTGAAAGCTCATAAGCGTGTTCTATTTTTAGAACATGCTTCGCGGCGACTAGTGGTCTCTGCGGGCGACCAGGTGCCTGCGGGCATCGTGTTGGCTACCCCTGGTCTATATGTTACTGGTTGAGAGTAAATGAAGATGACACACAGAAAGAAATGAAAAGGTTTCAGGTCCGCCTAGAAAAAAATCACTTTCAGGATGATTATTTCTTTGAAATGATAAAGCTGTAAGGTCCAACTCTAACCCAAATCATAGCTCAATATGTGAACATTCTCTAACCCAAATCATAACACAATATGTGAACATTCTCTAACCCCAATCATAACACAATATGTGAACATTCTCTAACCCAAATCATAACACAATATGTGAACATTCTCTAACCCAAATCATAGCACAATATGTGAACATTCACTAACCCAAATCATAACACAATATGTGAACATTCTCTAACCCCAATCATAACACAATATGTGAACATTCTCTAACCCAAATCATAACACAATATGTGAACATTCTCTAACCCAAATCATAACACAATATGTGAACATTCTCTAACCCAAATCATAGCTCAATATGTGAACATTCTCTAACCCAAATCATAGCTCAATATGTGAACATTCTCTAACCCAAATCATAGCTCAATATGTGAACATTCTCTAACCCAAATCATAACACAATATGTGAACATTCTCTAACCCAAATCATAGCTCAATATGTGAACATTCTCTAACCCAAATCATAACACAATATGTGAACATTCTCTAACCCAAATCATAGCTCAATATGTGAACATTCTCTCTGCAAAGGTTGACTTTGATAAAGTGAAGCAGAACAAAGTTAGAGGGTTTTGCTACAGAAGATTCGGGCGAGGTCTCATTGGGGCCCATTGGGGCCCATTTGGGCTATTTGAATGCTATTTGAATGTTCTTATATACCAAGCCATATATTTCACTTGTATATTACTTATGGTGTTCAATACATCCAAATACAGAAGTTTTGGGCTTTTATTAAAAATAAATAAAACAACCTATGATTTACAGTTTTATATAACTGTTTCCCCCCCTATGGGAGTGGGTATCCAGGCCAGTGCTCTCCCGTGTGTGTGTGTGCGCGTGTTTATCTAGAATAATCAGATCTCTATTATCAGTGTAACACGTTTTTAAAAAGTGCCAGCGGTGAGCTGTGTGTCAACAGAACTCAACCTGTCATGAAAACCCTGAGGGCGGAAGAAAGAGCTAATAATGAATGAATGAAGTCGTGCTCTGGCTGGTGGTGTGTGCATCTGTCTTTTAAAATGAGATAGAAAAAGGTAATTGGGTGTGCTTGTGTGCTGGAGGGTGTTACGCGACAGTAGGTGGAGCCCACAGGGAGCATGAGGCTCTGCCTGGGTTTAACCCTGTGCTGCCGCGTCCTCCGGCCTGCAGGGGGCAGTGCAGCTCCAGTAATCCGTGCTCGACACTAAACAGCACAGAGTTTTGGGTGATATTTTGTGCTGCTGACAACTGAGAGTCTTCTCCATTTATCTGGGCTGACTTTAAGGATGTTTCCAGTGTCTGACCTAAGCCTTGTTGGTAAATAAATAAAGGAACAAAATGTAGCTCAGGAGACTAAATCTACTGTGTCCAGCCAGGAGCGGGAGGCTGGGTTTTAAGTAAAGAACACAAAGCCTTCATCCTTTAATGGGCGCTGTGTAATGTGTCATTATGTAACTAAGCAGGGGAGAAAAGGAGAAAGATCTAGTCTGAGTCTACAGAGCAGCTGCTAAATGTTCACAACGGCTGCTTGAATGTACTTTTAATGCTGTTACAGACAGAGATGCTGCCAGAGAATTGAACAGATAATTGGGGGAAATATTTCCCAGAGCCCAATGTGATGTCTTCACATTCCTCAAAATACATTTGGTTAACGGTCATATCGAGGAAACAGGAAAATAAGTAAAACATTCCACTCCTTTAACATGTTTTATCTGCAGTTTGGGCTCTGATGAACTCTCTTTGTTGACTCACATATCAAGCTGATGATTCCTCGACCCTCTTTTATCGTTGACAAATCCTGTTAATTGCAATCCAAAGTGACTCACCTTTATGTAGTGCTGCGATGCAGATTTAGAGACTCGAAAGTGGTTTTTTATGTGGCGTTTCCATTTTACTGGGCATCCCCTGTAGAGACGTTATCAGCTCTACTGTTCGATTGCGTGTTGGTCTGCTTATCTGTGCTTTCTATCACTGTACATGCAGTTTGAAGACGACATAATGGGCTCTATTCACAGGAAAAATGTATTCATAATCATGAAATTAATTAGTTGCAGCCCTGTGGCACAACAACCCAGTTAAAGTGATAGAACAATATTGTTTTAGAGCTGCGGTGCTGGTGTGTCCCCTATTGTATCCACTAAAAAGATTTCAAGTGCTGGCTCATGAGATTCAGAAAGCAATTTGCACCTATTGGTGAAGATGAATACAGTTAATGTAAATGAAGAAACCACCCTGCAGAGCACTATCTAGTGCCCTTATCTACAAATGCACTCTGCTGTGTTAATGGTGGGACCATTTCAATGCCACATCGGATCACATTTCTGATCCAAATACCCTCATTGCATGGGAGTACTCATCTAAAAACAATGGCGCTAATGGTGCCACATGCACTCTGCTGTTAGTCAATCAACATCTTGGTATCAGCACACAATGCACGGTTTGATTAAGGTCGGAGAAATAAAAAAAAGTGGAGGTTAGCACTCGGGAGATGGAGATGCAGGGAGGCAGTAAAAAGAGGGAGATTGGGAGGGAGGAGGCAATGAGAGATGGGAGAGAGAATAAGAAAAGCAGATAAGGGATAATGAGGTGTTCGCAGGAAGATTGAGAGAGAGAAGAAGGGAATTTGGGGAGGAGACGGGAGATAGAGGTGAAAAAGGAGCAGAGGAAGGTTGCGTTATATCTCGGCCAGGCTCAGCAGAAGCGGGGCTAAAGAGTGTGAGCGGGGCTAGAGAGGAGCCACACTGAGCGCCCCACCGGATCACTTTGAGTGACAGGGCGGTGTGAGGAGGAGGGGGCGGATCCAGGTAACTCCAGGGGGCCGGCCGTGAGGAACACGGGGAATAGGTGAAGAAAGCCCAATATGTTAATGTTCTGAGCGCGTTGGATGAAATATCGTGGTTGGGTCAAAGAGTGCCGACTAATATCAAGATAAATCTGACTGGCAGGTGATTGGCAAGTGCTCTCCTGTGCTGAAATGCCCAAAGATAACACCGCACACGAGGAGCCCCTATTTATCAAACTGCAGAAAGTGAAAACTTTAAATTTAAAGTACAAATCCTTTACTTTTATTCCGCCTCACAGACTTAAGTTAGGCTATTTAGCATATTTCTTTTGACTTGAGAGCAGATGTAATAAAAAGCCTTGAGTCTTTTTCTGCTCCCGAGTACACACGCAATTAATTATCATTGGAGAGCTGCTCTTAAAGGTTACTCCGACACCTCTGTGAGTGAGCGTAAGTTGCTCGATAAATGTGTCTAAATAAATAAATAAATATGGGCCTTGAGAAACTATCCACTGGAAACAATCTTGGACAACACTTGAGGTCAGAAATAGGCCACGGCATGCTTTATTTAGACACAAAAACAAACAAAAAGACCAGTTTGTAAATTCCTCCGGCTAGCAACCAATGAGGAAGCAGAAGGCTGAAGCTTATAAAACAGTCTGCGGTTGAGCGCTGCATGACTTTGACCCCTTTGACCTCTCCATCCGCCTCTTGATGGCCAAATGCAGCATGAAGAGAGACCCCGTGGTTTGAGTCACGCTTGCGATTGGAAGAAAACATGCGTGACGTATGTCTCGATGCTTTTAATACGGACTCCCACCAGGTACGCTGCGGTTCATGATTGGTACCCTCAACCGTTTTAATGTATTTTTTATACATTGGACTACACATTTGCATCTTCTTATGCATCTCCTGCTGTTTCATGGGGCCCTGAAATGAAACAGTGACTGAACAATGGAAAGGGGTTTACTCTCTGCAGCATCTCTGCATTCAATATCCAGAATCAACAGGTCATCGGCAGGGTTATTTAAAGCACAGCTGCATCAGTCGGTATATGCACGGGAGGAAATGAAGCATCGGTTCACATGACACCGGGCGGGAAAATTGTGTACGTGCCTGACGATCAAACAGTAGCTTTCTCTGCGTTTCATGTGTTGACGTGTCAGCGCGATCGAGTGTCTGAGGGTGCAAACCATGTGATGAGGAGAAATGCTGAGCAAAGTAAAGGAAGTAGGGCTTCTATCATTTGGCTGATATTGACAGCACAATACTTTTTTCATTGAGCCAGAATTCAAACAACAATACACTCAGCGTTATCCTTGTTTGGCTTCTCACGTTGCTTTGCTTTGGCTGCTGTGTGTTTTTCCATTTAATGTGCAAGCCGGCACATAACTTGGATTAATCTGAAGTGTGATTTTGACACACACCTACACACACATAAGCATACGATTCTGCACCGGAGGACTGATCCATGCTGAGTTGGGCCATAATTACTTGCTCGCAGACAGGCGAGGATAGGGAAGCCAAAGGAAATCATTAGGGAGCTGTCAGGTACCTAAAACACTCTGATGTCAGTCCTCCACGGTGCGCAGCGAGGCAACGGCGTTGTTGTTTTTAAGCATTTTTTTCTGAAGAGCACACAGGAGAGACAACAGGGAAGATGAGAGAGCGAGGATGTAAAAAACCAACAAAGACAACGCTCGATCTGGACCCTTGATGATGCAAGAACGAGATAGGACACTTGAACCAAGTGGAGAAGTCACGGGTTGGTGTAAGTGAAGTGTTTGAAGAAATTACATCATGCTTTATTTGGCTTTCAGGTCTCTGTAGGTGCAGTTCTCCTTATTCCTTTTACACCTCAATTTATTCTTCTGTCTCTGTTTAATTTAGTTGTGTCTTTTGATTACTTTTAAAACCCCTCATGGTTTTGACTCCATTATGTGTATTTCTGATCTTTTCCGCAGCAGGACTCTTCAGATCTGGCAACCAAGTGCTGCTAAATGTTCCACGCGTCACGCTTTTACTGAGTTTGATCCCAACACTGTAAAATAAACTCCCCCTAAGTAGCAGGATGGTTACGGTAGTAACAAAAATATATAAAACAGTCAAATTGAAGAACAATAAAACCACAAATAAAAAGAGCTAAAGATGCTAAAACTCAGACATGCAGAGGTGGGTTATTTCGCTGTGGGTTTTTTTAATACAATAATATTAGTCGAGCTTGAAATGACACTTAACTGCCCACAGAAAAAGAAAAAGATATATATTCAATACAGGGTTACACATTTTCACCATGGCCAGATACTCTGCTGTGGCAGTAAATTCAAGCCGCAATAGGAAATCATTATTTCGCATCGTGAACGCGTGTGGGCGGTGGGCGACTCTGTGATACTCGGAGCGGATGAAGGCAGGCGGATTTATGTCAAATCAAAGCAACAGGACAAATCAAAACTAAGGGAAATCATGAGAAGTGCGGCGTCTGACGTTGATAGGCGGGAGAGAAACGACACGTCCAGAAAGGTATTGAAGGCACTGAAGAGCGATGGCTCCCCGAGGGGCGAATCACACACAGATGGGGCCGGCGATTCGGCCCACAGGAGATGTGTGCTTTATAGAGTTGGACTGTACACTTCCACTGCCCCTGTCTGTGTGGCTTTCACCTGCCACTCACCGGCATAATGCAGCCCAGGTTCAGGCGGTGCAGCGGCAATCACATCCTCTTATGTTCAGTCGAAGGTTATTTATGTCACAAGTGTTGCAAATGCAGCACCTAAATATAGGCGATTGTATTTGTAGCCTCCTGCTTGATTAAGTTCTGTCGAGGAACTAGGAACATTCGGGGATATTAATGCACGTGACTCCATGTAAATTAACAGGCTTCGTTAAAATTAATGACAGGCTCTAAGAAGACATAAAATCAGGAAGATCATAAATGTTTGAGTGCGAAAAAGCTTCCTGTAATGGAGAGTCTCTGCTTCAATATCTTGAATGTGTACTTCTGTTGCTTGCAGGTCGGCGGGTCTTGCAAACGGAGGTTCTGCACAATTACAGAGTGGACGGTGTGGGCGTAAGAAGATCTGTGCAAAAAAAAAGAAAAGGAAAAAAAAACAGTTGTCAGTGTGTGTGATGACCGTTCCACCTGCAAAAAAAATGGCGAGGAGAGCGGCCACAAGAGGCTGAACTCACCGCCCGAGAGGAAGCACAACAGGTACGTGGTGGTTGTTGTTGACCTCTGGATGTGCGGGAACCTGCAGCTGCGTGGGTAGAGAGCTGAACTCTGAACGCCCTGCAGATCCAGCTGTCTGACAGCGAGGTGCTACGTGCAATACGATATGAACAACACAAGATCAGACGGGCGTTTCATTCTAGCATATCCGCCTACACACATGGACAAGCAGGGCAAAGTGTTTGCATTTTAACGAGCTTGTTGCTAACATTAGCATCAGCTGGGGATGCTATATAGCCCCATAGAATAATGTAGTATACCTCTGGGTTATTTAGGCATGCTGACATTTGCAGTTTACGTCGAGCAGTTTAGTCCGTTAGCATGCGGCTTCAGCAGCTTAATAGGCTTTATTATAACCGGACTATCACTGCTCAGGGTCGGGGGTTTAGGTTTTTTTTTATGATTGAAGGTCAGACGTGGTGATATTTCTGGTGGCGCGGGGCTTATTGTGCACGGTTGCACAGGAAACACTCAGTGACGGAAGCCGTTAAAACTCTCTAATGGTAAACATAATGGCACATCCAGTCCAATGTATCAAAGTGCAATATGGCTAGTATGCAAATCAGATCATAATGGTGATGAGCACTGCAAACACAAGCATTGTGAAGTGGACTACGAGGGGACCTTTTGCTCTTTTGCATCAATACACTTCAAGCGTGATGTACATTTTCTGCTTTTTTTCCCCGAGCCGGGAGTGAATTGCTGACAGTAGAAACTCCTCTGCAATTTTTTTCTGCTTTTTATATGCCAGACAATCTGTGCTCTTTGGTGGTTGTTTGTGTCTGTTTCCTTCTGTCGCGTGTCTAGGTGTGTGTGTGTGTGTGTGAAATATCACTTTAAATCAGGCACAGTCAACATCAGAGAGTTGCACATCCAACCTATTATCAGCCACGGGACCTCGGGGATGACATTTGCTGTTGTTTTGTCTGACAAAGTCTTTTTAATCTGGCGTTGTCGTTCCAGAAGGTCATCTTTCTCCACAAAGACGGAGTTTATTAAATTCATCCGCACACACACAAACGGGTGACAGTCGTGGGCAACATGCCCCCCAAATCCAATTGTCTGATTGGAATTAGCAATCAAGATCTTAAGACAAAATAAATGTGTTCAGACTCAAATAAAAGAGAGTAATTACACGTTCACATCCTTGATGTCCGTGTGCCTTAACTCTGAATGTTGGAAGTGTGTATTAGTTATTTTCATAAAGTCCCTGTAGTCGCCCGTTTTTATTAATGGAAGAAGTTTGGAGGATCTATCATGCATCATGTTTTATGAAAGCACTTTCCTCTAATTGGAAGAAATTGGACGGCTTTAAAAGTTTGCTTTTGTCGCCGTTCGAACACAAACATAGAATTTCATCTTAATAAGAAATGTAGATGGAAACTAATGGAAATCGCTACTGCAGTCCACACTGTAGAACAAACAGCCATTACACTGTATATGCATACGGCCGGCGTGGACGCTAACAAAGATAAATGGAAGGACGACTTTTTATTTCATCAACTGGCTTTTAAAGGGAAAGTTGGGTGTTCTCGTATTTTCTTTCTTGCTGAGAGTTAGATGAGAACCAAACGATGTTTGGAGGTAAATATGAAGCGACACCCTCTAAAAGCTCAATATTAAACATATTATATCTTGTTTGCGAACGTCTTATGTATATATTGGTTTTGTACAGATTGAAATCCAAGAATTAACGCGTTCATCATTGAGTTTTAGAGCTGCTGGGTAGATGATTTATTATTTTTAAATAAGCCAAGCTAGTTGTTTCCATCAATTTTCAGCTTTTATGCTAAGCTAAGCTAGCTCTTCCTCTTTACCATCGTGACTTGTGAGTGGTATAAATCCGGTCTGGACAGGTAAAAGTCTGTGTAAAAGTCTTATTATTTCCTTGTAAATATCGCCCCAAAATGTTGCGTTTCATCTTTTTTATTAACCAAGAGAAAGATTCTTTTTTGAACCACCTCCTCCAATCCTCCAACTCCTTCCTGATAAACATCCGACATACACAACAGCCAAGACGCTCCAACAAACAAGCTCTCCACTTTGCTAGCTGGCCTGTAACTGTGCGTATTGATCAGAAACTCCCACTTATTACTTACAAAGCAACGCGGGGGCCGTGTGCCTCGGTGTGCTGCTGCTCTGATTTATTTACTAGCTGCAGGCCCGCCCATACTTTCCGCTCACCAGGATGCCTTGTCATCCTCCTCATTTGAAATTAAACAGCCAGGAGCACAGCCTTGGCTCTGCTGCTATCTCCCTTTAAACGTCCCTGCAGTCCATCATCTGTTCGCTTCTGGCCGCGCAGCTTTGAAGTTCATAAACTGTGAAGTAAAGGATGGCTGATCTGATGGTCATTGTAGCCGAGGCGGAAAGGACCCGGTCAATAAACCCAGAGAGTGAGATGCCTTTTTGCAGAATCGCAGGCAGACATTAAAGCCGGCACCGTAAAATCATGCATCCAAGCACATCTTACCTTTTGCTCTCTTTCTGTCACTCTGTCTGAGTGTGTTTGGGTGTGCAGCGAGGGCTCTTCTTCAAGGAGACGCCAACACTTAAGAAAATAAGCTCCCACTTCTCCGAATTTGAGCAATTATTGGGTTTTTTGATTTCTTTTTCGAAAGCTGGAAGATTGTGTTCCTCTGTGACTTTTTCACGGGGTGTCGGCTGATGAGCATTTTAAACATGTTTGATTTGATTTTCAGCTCCTCTGTTTTATCACAATTACATTTTCTGACATTGAAGGTCAGATTTGGTCAATTTAGCTCAAAATAATTGCACAGACGGGCAGAAAAGCATGAATCTTTATAGTTTTTTTCTTCACATTTTAGTCAAAGAAATTGAATCAGGGCTTTTACTTTGACATCACCTCCGACTGGGACTACCCCACTGCTGCCACATGTACCATTACTATTGCATGAAGACATCATGAAAATCAGTATTCAGGACTTTTCCATGAGCTCTTATGGAGCCGCTATTCCGACATAATGAATGTGTTCGCGACCAGACTTCATGTAAAGAGAATGTGAGAAAATGAAGTTCACTTGACCTCAATATATTCGCCTCAGCTCCTGAAAATTGCTTTTGCTTTGGTCCTTCCACTTGATATCTTTTTTGCCAATCACAAAGATCCACCGAGTGCCCTCTGTGTCCGTGCACCGTCAGCGCTGCTGTCGTGGCTCAGATTGTGCTTAAGAGCATGATGCACATGTGCCAACTCAGCAGCTGTCACCGGAAAAAAAAAGTGAGGAAGGCCAGAGAGTGTATGAAAAGAAATCTCTTCTTGCTTGACATTTCTCAAGCTGCAAGAACGGCGAAACATGAGTGGCAGAGCGGCCCAGTGGGCAAACAGATTCTGGTCTTGAGTTGCTGTTTCTTTGGAAAGTGTCCACTCTGCTGAAGTGTCCTTGAGCAAGACGCCGACTCCCCAGAGGATGCTAACAGACTGCAGGCACACACAGATGACTGCTAAATGGGGCTTGAAGCTCCTCCCCGTATCAATGTGTACAGACAGTTGTTTTGCACGTGAAGTTTGGCTCTGAAACGTGAATTTCACATATTTAAGTTCAAAAAGTCATAAAGAACATTTAGATAATCATAGATCAGTACTTCTAATTTGTGTCCTTTTCAGTTGTGAGGAGTTTCTATTCTATTAGAGATAAATAAACTAAAGGAGTTTCAGTGGATTACATGCTATTTGTTTCATTGGCAGGTGATTCAGCCTCTCAAGCTCAACTGCGCTGGCTGCTGTTCCTCCACTTCACCCAGGATCCATCTGGCTCCTGTAACCTACAAAGATGGCGCTAAGCAGTACACCTTCTGTCGACACTTCAAAGTATTTCTTCAGATGAAATAAGAGGAACTTTCCCCCGATGTTGATTTTGTTTTTCTTGTATTTTCTATGGTTTTCTAATGGGTCAATTTCTTCTTCACAAAACGTGCATTGAGCATATCAAAATGATCAGTCTTGCTCTCAATCAACCATCTCTTATGGGAAACATCTGGCCCTTTAGCTGCTAAATGCTCTTCTAGGTTTGTTCAGCAGCTCGTCGCTGACCAAAACAGTAGATGTGCGGTTTTTAAAACCAAAACAATGAGCTGAAAGACACTAAAAAAGCACAGTGGAGTCGAGGGGAACTGCAGAGTTAGACGACGATCCTCTATGGGCTCATCACTAATTTCATCCGTTGCATAATTACGTTTTTTACAGCAGCTTTGAAGAGAAATCACAAATCCAGAAACACAGCAGTCACGACTGTTCCTGTGATTCAGATTCCAGTGACGTTTTGTGGGCAGCAAAAAAAAAAAGTGAAAACATCCTTGAACACTGACTCTACTGTGCTGTTTCCAGAGAATAGCTGAATGCATTTCTAAAATACGAGTGAATAAGTATTCAACTAAATCAGGCATGTCAAAACTGCATTTAAATATGATACGTGGGTAAAAGGGAACTCTATTATTCACCGGGTGCATTAAGAAATCAATCTTGCAACTAGTCAAAGCAGCAATGAAATAGACGATGTGCTGAATAGCTGCAGTCAACGTGATGTTGAATATTGCGAGCTTATTGAAATGACACTTATTCGATCCGTATAACAGCCACTACATCTCTTCATGATACCCAAGGCCCCTCTGGATACATTAATATAAGCAGAATACCGTGAAATGTAAAGATAGATACAATTTGACCACAAAGGAAAGTGAAAACGTGTTCTACCTGATCCCAGAAAACAGCCACAGCATCTTCTCCACAATGTTTTACAGCAACTCCAAAGAGCAGACCCAGATTTTAAGAGCTCATGTAATTGCATGCCTTCTTGTGTCATTCTATTGGCGATATTACATCAAGCTCCTATAATCACGAGCATCATATTCTCCTCTTCCCTCCACTCCTCCTTCTCATCGTGTCTCATGTTGCCTAATCACAGCCTGACATCGCCGTGCACCGACAGCGTATTTCCCCCCTTGTAATTGGCTGCAGTGGGCAGGGTGCTCGCGCTGCATGCTTGATCACCCAGAGGACTCGCAGCGGCGTTTCAAACAAGCTGCTGGGAAGTCGTGGGAGGATGTGACCCGATGAGCGGCTCGTCCTTCTGACGCAACATGGAACGAGAAGTGGGGGGAGGATTGTAAATGATGCAAAAGTTTATGAAGACTCGCACTACGTTGGTCTCAAGTGCATTTTTGTAACGTATATACCTTGAGACGGTTGGAAAGGATGCACAGTTCATGGGCGCCGCTAAGGGCAGCCCACTGCTCCTTAAGATACCAAGGATGGGTTAAATGCAGAGAACACATTTCATGTATGTATGACAAATAAAAATAAAAAAAAGTATTTCTATTTCTATGGTGCTATCAATCCATTCTTTGTGAGTTCGCCCCCGTGGCTGCAAGCTTGTTTTATTGCGACACCCAGCCATGGCCTTGAGAGGGAGCGTGGCCATTGTTGCTCTTTGAAAAGCACACACGGAGAGGAGAGTGTATTGACATATTACATATGATGCTTCTTTACTGTGCAGATGATTTTTTATTTTAATTTAGCCATCAGAGGTCTGCGGAGGCATGAACCTGAGCTCCAAACCCAGCCTTTAACCGCTCTCATATCATAACGGGGTCACTCATTACAAACTCATCCTGATCAGCCAAAGATTGATCAAACCTACAGCGCTTTATTAAAAAATCTTGTCGAGATCCCAACGTTTTGAAAGATACCAAATGTGTACAAAATGGTGCACACAAGGCATGCATATTTTTTATTTTTTGTTGCTGTACTCTTCTATCTAATATAATTATCCCACCCTTTAAGTTGTTGCGATTATAATTACCCAGTTATTTTTTATGTTTGCAACTTTTATGCCCGCTATAATTTCCCTGGCCATGTATCATCTTGAAAATGAGATTTTTTAATGCAACGACGTAGATAAATAAAACTAAATTACCAGCGCGGCTAGAAAAGCAGACGCTCCCATCCAGATACACACATCTGCGTCTTAAAGAGGACTTTGACGTATCCTTTTTCTCTTGTCGGAGTGCGAGCGCAAGACACTAATTTGGGAGTCGCAGCAAGGGCGGCTTTTGTGCTCCCACAATCCAACAGCACTTGCTGTCTGGCTGCCTCGAGTGGAGTGAGGGGCGACAAAGGTGGTTAGCCATTGTTGCATAGACAGGTATAGTAATTACATTCTCCTCCATTCATTCCCTATCTCCATACAGCACCAGCATACCCCTCTCAAACTCCATTATACGCTTGCCAAATGGAACAAAAGCCCCACATTCAATGCTTTTGGCCCTCAAAAAGAGACACTGACCCGAGCTGGGGTTAGACATCAAATTGTGCCACGTTCTCCGCCGGGCCGCGGAATACAGTGTGACTTTTAATTTATGGTTTCAGAGTTGGACGTCGTATTAGCCGCTGGATTATCCTCATCTTTGGCACGAGTGCACTTTAAAAAGCCCTCGCCCTCGCTGTGACTGGGCTGAGGTCACTGCTTTTTTTATTTTCATGGTCCCAATCACTGCAATGTAGATATTCTCTCTGTGTTTTGACCTCAAAACTACACTATTTCACAAAGAGCACAGAAGGGCATAAAAGCATGTATTTGAGCACGGTTAAAACGGTAACATTTGATATGTTTGACATTAAAATGCAAGAAAAAGCACATCTTGATAAAACACTGCATCGTATGAATTTTTTTTGCTTAAAATGTAACTTGAGTTTCAGTTATTTCATCACAGTGACGGGGAAAGTTTTTCGGGGTTGTTGAAAATGTGACATTTTAGTGCAGAAACACGAATCAGACTTCTCTGCTGCTGATTGTTTGCCACAGCCTGCTTTCCAGATACGCTCCAAATTACACTAAATTGAACTGTTAGGGCTCAGTAGACAATTCCTAATGAATACAAGGACGACACATATCTCATGCACAGTTGCTTGAGAGCGCACAGATGTTATAGTGGAGCCTGAAGTAGCACACAAAGCAAGGCACTTGTCTTGTCTGATGAGAGGGCTCATTTGGAGCTGCCATTAGAAGACATATGATTTATGGCTCTGTCTGCCGCTCTAACAGAAACCCAGCTTCCACTTCGCCGGCCCAGAATAGAGAGTCTCTCTCTGCTTGTGTCTTGATGCTCAAAAGCAGCAGCAGAGATTCAGCAGTGTGGATGGAGAGCAAAGAGAGGGTGTCACCGACCACTAAATAAGACTCACTCTAAGAATAGATGGAGTGATGAATGGCGATAAAGACGCCGTGGCTAATGTTGCATATTGGTTCATATCAATCAAGCGTTCCGCTGTGGGCGTTTTCACTATATGCCGCTTTACTTAAAGGCTGCTAATGTGAGGACGTGGAGCAGGTGTCAATCGTAATAAACCTTGAGAAAAAGCACAGACTTCAGAGTCTATTTCTTTCCAACAATGAGCCACTAACAGAGTACGTGACATGAGACTACAACAATATTCATAAGATTTTACCTTTATCTATCTTATACTGTTAACAAACACGTATCAAAAGTGATTACGAGTTACATTTCCTACTTTTCCATTTGACATATTATTAATACAAAACATACCTTCATGGTATTTCAGCTTTTATTTCAACAGAAATATGCGATGATGACTCAACGCATTCGGGGGAGTTTAACTTAAAGAACTCCTTTGTGGGACAAAGATGTACCGTAAAAGTCGGGTTACAAGAAGCTACGTTCGGTGGGTGTCCCTGCTAGTTCCCCGGTGTAGCCAGCTAGCGCTGCTGCTAGTTCCCCGCTAACTTCTGCTAGCTCTCCGCTAACTCTCGCGAGCTCTCCGCTAGCTCTCGCTAGTTCCCCGACAACCACCGAAGGTAGCGGGACCAGCCCCGACTCGGGCAGAGGGGACGCGGGCAGTAGCAGCAGCAGCGGGGAGCTAGCAGCAGCGCTAGCTTGCTACAGCGGGGACAACCACAGCGGCTTGTAACCCGGCTTTTACGGTAGTATTGTTTAGGGAGCACTGGTCCACCCATCCTGTCCACTGGAGGGACTCTAGCGTCAGATGACTTCCTTGTTCGTATGTCTACCTACTCTTTGGTGGATTATTTTCCTGCTTGTACAGACTGTAGGCCCACTTGATTTTCAAGACTGTTTCATCTCATCTCATCCGGCTCCTGAATCTATTTTTGAGCCCGAGCCCAGTACACCGGTGTTACAAACCGGGGGACGGTGCACTTGTGAAGCAAACATTAAATCCAACGGAGCCACCGGGAAGCCCTGAGGCAAATCAAAAGGCTTTATAGTGAAAACACGGCCTCAGAGGGCACATAAACGTGGTCAGCTGTCACGTTAGTTTCATGTTTTCTCGCTAATGATTCCACCAAATGTCAACAAGTCTCTGTTTTTACCAGGTCATGGAAGAAAAAAAACTAAATCTGAGCCATTAGAACTTGGAAAAATTGCAAATCCATCCTCTTTTCTCTCCCCTCTCTCTCTCTCTCTGCACTAGTTAAGTAGGAAGTGGCTGCTGATGGCGGCATAGCCGAGGTGTCGCTCCCTGCCTGGCTGCTCTGCCATGCCACATCTGTCCATCTGTCATGCACACAGGCCCATCAATCAAGCAGCTGCATGCAGGTGAGTGTGGGGACAATGAGCAACCATTACTCACTCTGAGACATGGACACCAGCGGGGTCCGCCGGGTGGGGGGGATGTTTAAGTACTGTGATTGCATGTAAGCTCATGTGTCTGAGAGAGAGAGAGAGACGGTGAGGTAAACTGTGATGCAAATCTCTCATGTGATGGTCAGACCATTTCTTTATTTAGCTTGTAGCTGCTGCTGCTGTTGTTTTTCAGCTAGTTAGAGATGCAATCAAAGAAGTCATGATGCACATCTGATCTGTGCATGTGTTACTGTGTTTTCAATGTAAAACTGCTCAAATAAATGCATGCATCAGAGCATAAAGGACGTGTGGCCAGTTCTGTATCCTGTTTGTAGACTTCAGCTCTGCCTTTAACACCATCATCAATACAAACAAGTACAGACAACTGCAAATTGAAGTATTACAACTTCACAATAACGCTGAGATAATCTGACTTTTAGTCCTCGGGATGGGTTCTGCTGCAAAAGGACTGGCTCCTACACTTCCCATAATGCAACATGGCTGGCTACTCCAATGAAAATCCTTGCCTGGCAAACGCACTCCTCTCTCTAACTCGCCCAGCTGGCTTTCTGTTCTCAGTTTGCAAAGCCTAA
Organism: Myoxocephalus aenaeus; assembly: GCA_038501785.1. NCBI lineage: Eukaryota > Metazoa > Chordata > Actinopteri > Perciformes > Cottidae > Myoxocephalus > Myoxocephalus aenaeus. The sequence continues at coordinate 1,397,300 of JBAMJR010000047.1, read as the reverse complement.
ACTGAGATGATTATCATTATTATTTCATACATCAGAAAGGATTTCTTCAGAGCCACAGAGGATATTATAGTTAGTGTCAAGAGACCGCAACAAAAATAGACACTTGGACGTTGCGAACAAGCCATTAACTGTTTCTGACACACACTCCGCTTTGTAGCCGCACACAAAGCAAACCCAGTGTGAGCTCGGTCTCTCGGTATGACTCGGCTCGTGGGGATGCTCCCTGCTGCGGGAATTCGGCGTAACAGCACGAAATCCAGAGCAACACGTTGACTAACACTCTGGAGCATTATGATAATCCACCAGTGTGAATTAACAGAGACAATACAGCCCTCCAGGGTGCTTTCAAACTGAGCACAACTGACACAGGTGGAGAGAGTTCGTGTGTGTGTGTGTGTGTGTGTGTGTGTGTGTGTGTGTGTGTGTGTGTGTGTGTAGACGCAGCTGAGAGCCGACGTCAGCGGTAAAGCTAGCGCGCAGGCTTTGAGAGGGAGACGTGAGACGTGTGCTGGGCTCAGTTGGCAGTAAAAAACATGACTAATGAGCTGGAGTGTCAGACATGCGCCTCATGTGCTGGATGATAAAGCTACTTCTCCTGGATTTTCCTCCATCGCAGTTGCTTTAATTGCTGCCCTTGTGTCGGGGGTTTGATCCTTTTACACGTCTCAACCTCTTGTTTTATTTCCCCCCCAACATCTTCATGAATCCCCCCAGACGAACAGTGTATACGACTATAACCAGCAGTACTGCGGCCTCCTCTCTTGTACCATGAGATCAAGTCTCTCGCTGCCGATAGAAGAAAAAATGAATAACACGGGGTAAGCAGAGCTTTGCTACAAAGACAGGCAGCGACTCAGTCTGCACCCACTGAGCTAAGGAGAGGGAAAGGGGAGCAAATAGGGATGGATAGCAGTATTTGGCTTTCAGTTTTTCTTATTTCTACTTTGACTGTTTTGTCACATGCAGACATTGGACCCAAAGAATGTCACAGAAACCACTCGTCACTTACTGACTTTTGAGAAAGAAAATTCTTTCCTTGCAGTTTTTATCGCTGCACTGTTCAACAGCTGGTTGAAGTGGCATTCATGGAGACATTTTGCTTGAACTCTGTGAACACATTTAAAGCTTTTTATTCCAAAAATCTGCAGCCGGAAAAAAACCCTCTACTTTATCCTTGAATTGGTGATTATAAAAGCACGTAAAAGATCCTTTATTTTCTGAGAAAATGTTGTCTGCGCTTTACCATCTAGAGACCGTAAAGCCGCCGCAGTAACTGCAGATGTGAGCTGCACACACCTGCAATGTTTCGTGACGTTTGTGCGCAGTTGTGACTCTTTTTTCCCCCTATTTCATAACCTCGTCCTAGTCCTGTATGAATCTGAAACGTGAGACAAAGATCGGCACTGGCAGAGAAATCTTGTTTTAATAAAAGATGGACATCTGCCAGCTTGTAACAAGCTAGTTGTAGAACAGAATGAAGACGAGCTCTGAAGAAATACACCTCCGTGTTGTTGAACGTTTTATTTGACTGTTGTTGACGCCTTTTGAAGCTTCAACCTCTCACCTTCGGCGGGCTACTTTTAAAAACACATAGCCATACAACTCATTTCCCGCGGTGGTGTATTAGGGAAGGCATATTAGCTGCACTGATTCAAACTGTAAGTGGTGCTGAGAGAGGGCATAACATGGTTTATTCATGATAGAAAATGTCTACTGCTGCTCACCTTGAACCTCTGGATTAGGCTGGAAAGGAAAAAGGAGAGAGCTTGAGAGCAAAACGAGAGCGGGAGCGTAAAGAATGATAATTTGCTATATGAATAAATAATTTAAAAACAAACAAGGAGCTAAGCTGTAGAATGAAACGCCCAAAGGCAATTAACTCCGGGAAGGAGAGAGGGCAATTAATTTTGTTTATCAGTGATGTATAACTTTTACATGAGGTTTAGAAAAGTCCACGTTATCTGATTTTACGACGCATATTTTATTCAGATGCACATTTGTGACTTTTTGACAAATGAGGAAAGTAACTACCCTGAGATCCTGGATGGAGATGCATGCATTTTTCATCACTGGACATGTTGATTGGATGTTCAAACAACACAAATCCAGGTGAGGAGGTGAAGGCATGTGAAAATTGGGTATACGTCTTCGGGGAGAACGCACATAAGCTGAAGTCTAAAAACCCGCAAGTACAGTTGACCGTTCCAAAAACAAGTGTTTACGCACCTGCAACTGCAGCCAACTTTACCCGAGGTAATGTTACATGTGCCAAACGCGGTCATCAATCCACCCAAAAAGCCTTCTTCTTGTAATTTTAGAATTTTGAAACAAACGACAAAGCTGCAAAACTGCAAAATGTGGCGTTGGAGAGCTTCGCCGCAGCAGCAGCAACCAAAGAGGCTGCAGCAGATGGTCTGAAATGTGTTCGTCGGCTCTTATGAGGGATTCAAATGCCGCGAAAGTTTTTAAAACCACACCTCACGTAAGATTTTAAAATGTTGAGCCTGATCTCCCCCCCCGAGCAAGAACGTCTGTGTGCTTTACAACCTTTCCTTTTCGGCTTGGGACTTTGCAGATTTGAGCCATGCTGCAGCAGACCGTGAGCGAGACGACAGAGGAGTTGAGAGGACGCCGAATGCGTCTGATCTTTTCTCTCTTTTCTTCTCGCGGCGCTCATCCTGTAATTGAGAAACGGAATAACACGGTGGCCGTGTGTTCTGTATAATCGACCGAGCCGGTTTAGTGGTTTTATTGTGAAAGGTCACGTGAGGTCGCGGCGTGTAAACACAGCGGCGCTGCTCGTCTCGACCGGCTCTGCTTCTATGTGCTTCACAAAGACATCGTCAAAGTAACTGCACTCCCAATTTAAAACCTCCCACAATCAAGGTGTGGAACGAAATTAGGAGGAAGTGTATTTTCTGCCTGGGCTATCCATGAAGTGCTCCTGATTGAATCTGAATGATCAATCAGTTTGTCAGTTTATTTTTTTATATATATACAGTATATACCAGCACGATGTCTTAAAATACAAATAATGTGTTTTTCTCACCATCAGAGAAACAATGAGAGATGAGCAGCAGTTAGAGATACACAATCATTTATGGGCTTTTACATCCAGATTTTGGTTCAGATTTTCAAAAATTTAATCACGAGTGAAGATTGAATTTTGCTCAGTTGAAAAGGACATTTTGAACCAATCAAGAGTGGATCAAGTAAAAAAAAATATGATACAACTGTGATTTCAATCTGCTGTTCATGAAGATGCTGCATCTTTGCATTTTTTTTTTTAATTAAAAGTAATTTGTGCTTTTTTAAAATTGATTTACTGAGAAAACGTCTCGAGCAAGAATCTTCAGTGGTCTTTTTTATGACGTAAATTCTTTAATAAGTAAGGACACACGTTGCCATCCCGGAGTATTGCCTTTTCTTTTTAACTACTGGTTTTAAAGATTTAAGTGGTTAACTTTCGGTCATTCGGTTGTTTTTTTTGTTGCATCAGAAGACCACATCGCACTTCAAAGATTGTTTTGATCGAGTGAACTGGATTTTGAGCTCGTCAGAAGTTCTTTACCTGCGAGACCAAGGATGCTGCAAAGCAAACAATCGTTCCACGGCGTCTCATTCGCTCTTCTGGTGGGAGTGTGCCGGCTAAGAGTCCTCGAATAATTTTTGTGTGAGTGAGGGGTATTAATCTGAAAATTGGATCAATCAGTTTCTGAGGATAAGGGCGTCCTCAAGGGGATTTAAAAGAAGAAGATTTTAAGGATGAGAAATGGGGCTGTGATTCATTCAGGGAGCAGTGGATGTTCTTTCTTCATAATCCACCCAGTGAATGGACAAAGACCTTCTACTCAAAGATGTGTTTGTTTTTATAATTATAATAATCAGAAACTGAAAGCCTTCATCGGACGTTTCATTGGTGTAGAAACCGAGGACGACTCACCGAAGAAACAGCGGTTTTGTGCAAAAAGAAAAACACGGTGAAAACAGATTTTTATTGAGATCAGTCGTTTCATCTGTGACATCACGACATCCGGTCCAACACAACTTATAAAAACTTTAAAAACCACTCAAATATATTGCACGTTGCTATTTGAGGAGCAGCGGACTATTTTTAGCCATGAAAATTAATTAATTCATGGAGTAAATCTTAAAAAAAAGTCATTATTACAAAGCCTCTCTTCTTCTGTGGTGATTACAGTGGTTTGAACATGGCCATAATAATTAGATATTTTCGCCCCACTTAAGACGAATTCCACAGTGGAAGTCAAATGAATGTGTTTTTTTAGCATCGAGTCACCTGCAGACTGTTGAAGGTTTCGGTCCTCCAACTGATCACTAGTCTGTTTTTCATCACTGCACTCAAAGTCAGAAGAAGCAAGAGAAGAAGAAGAAAAAAAACTCTACCGAATATCAGCAATGCTGGAACACATTTAGTAAGCCTCTCCACTCCCAACCTACCTGCCCTCATTGATGTAGCAATTTCACACAAAAATACAATAATGGCAGATGACCCAGGCCATCCACTCCACTGTCACTTCACAAAAGTCCCCTCTGGCTACAGAAGCAGGAGGTTCAGGCACAAAAGAGCCCATTTCTGCAGATGCTTTGCACGCCTTGGCCATAGAAATTCTTAAGAGTGCCTTTTCAATGGGAGATTTAATGTACATTTTAGCAGCACCACGGTGGATGGAGCTAAACTCCTTAACACACTTTGAGAGATCCTCGGTCAAACCGGTGTGCAGGAAAACATGCAAGATGATTTTACACATCTGAAAAATAACCACCTCAAGACCAGCGGCCATTTTTGATTACCTCGAGTGAGTTAAGAGAAATGTTCTAAGAACAATTACGACAAAATAATTGGATTATTTCCATTACTGATTCCTCAATAAATTATATATTATTTTCATGAATCGATTTTCCATTGATCGTCAAATTAATCCAATTTAAGAGAGAGGTGAGGGGAGATGTATTCAGTTGGTTGCAGTCTGCAACATTTAAAGTAATAGTTCAACATTTTTGGGAAATATGCTTATTGGCTTTTTCTTGCTGAAAGATTAGATAGATAGATAGATAGATAGATAGATAGATAGATAGATAGATAGATACTTAATTCATCCTCAAGGGGAAATGTGTTTGTCACAGTAGCAAGCTTATAGACATATCAGGAATGAAAAATACTCAATATATATGACAAAACTCAATATGTACAACAAAACAGATCAATCAACAGATTGGTATCTGCACTGTGAATATGAAGCTGTTAGCGTAGCTTAGCATAAACAGTGGAAACAAGGGGAATCAGCTAGCCTGGCTTTGTCCAATGGTCACAAAATATGCCTCCTAGCACAGTTAAACATCTTTCATACAAGTATTTATTTAACAAAAAGCGTAAAAATGACAAGGAAGTGCTAAATATTACCTCTACTTGACTTCTTGTCCTGCTGTCTGGTCAGAACGACAGGCTGACACTCTGTTTGTGGACACACACACAAATAAGCTGTTCTGATGTCCGAAATGCCCTTCGCTGCTCTGATAGCTGAATGGACTGTAGTGTGCTCCCCTTGGGCTCCCTGGAGGCAGATAGGAGCAAACAAACTTATCTCAGCCCAACTCTCCCCCCACTGCCATGCAGTATTTTCCTGTTTGTGGATGGTGGAAGTAAAGTAGTGTGCCACAGCTGGATACAGAGGACACTGATAAGGGTTTTGGGAAGCTGGAGATACATACAGCACACCCTCCGTGTGAATACAACGTTGAAAATGAGTGGAGGAATTAATCAGAGGAGCCATTGTCTGGTGTAAATATATAATCAGAGCGCTAATGAAAAAGCTGTGTAGTGTTCTGAGTGACATAATGACTTTTATATGCAGTATAGCACGATTTTTCTTTTGAAATGGAGTTAATGCGATCGTGTTTTTGTTTGTTTTTTTGGCGTGACTTTAAATGCAGCGCTGTTTCCTTGGCCCTTGCCTCTCATTTCCTCGGGGTGTGTAATGACTCGAGTTGCCAAAGATCCGTTATGAGCCTCAGCAGGAGAGCATGTAGGTGTGGGTTTGGATGCAGGAAAGCGTTGATAGCGTTTTGTGTTCATCCCTCATTCGGAAACAAAAGGAAATTCATTTAGCAGCACCACATGGTGTTGAGTTATTTGATGATATCCAGCACTGACGCAACTTCACAGCCGGGTAGGGAACGCTCACAAGCAGATTATGTTTATAAAGGACTATTTAGTTAAGAGTCTTATACAGCACTTCATATTTCTTTGAAATGCATGGCAGTAATTCAGATGCAGAGCGCACGCTGTTCTCATACAGCGTTCGTAGCTATAATTCACTTTAATTCGTAGATATCCCATAACAATAATGTAACGGTGAATCAGGATGTATAGGCCACAAAAGGTCAAACAAAAACTGGTCTTTCACCGCAGCGTTGATTTGTCAATAAAGCACAATATTTTCTAATATTTGTCTAGATTCTAACCTAACTTGTTTCCCTTGATGACAGAACTTTATTTTGAAAAGCAGGAAAAAAGAAGAGTACATTTTTTTGTACAACATCAGCGTCGGCTGTAATCAGCTGAGAATCACACAATATATATAGATATATATTATATATTTAGATGCTTGGACCAAATTTGAAGCTGGAGCCACAAGACAGTTAGCGTAGCTTAGCATAAAGATTGGAAATAGGGGGAAACGGCTAGCTTGGCTCTGTCCAACTGTAAATAAATCCACCAGCAGCTCACTAATGAACAGGAGAGTATTTCTTGGCTGCGGGCGGTGACTTCCCGTTGCTGCTTTTTGGTCCTCTAACCTTAACAATATAGTAATTAAATCCATATCACAATGTCTCCCGAACCCTTCATTGAGTAGTTCTAATAACCCAAGCTGTGCTCTCAATAAGAGACTAAAGATGAAAAGGAAAAACAATCTGGCCTTAAAAATATAAAAACATCCCGATAAAAACCATGCTGAAAACGTATTACTCTATATGACATGATATTCAAGCAAACACAGGGCTGTGGTTGCAGCTAGAACAAACAATCTCACTAAGCCGAGATCCAAGAAAATACAAATAAAAAACCTACGCTGCTGTCCTGAGGTTGAACTTTCAAAAGTCTGTTCCAAATCGCTTTCGTCTAATTTCACACTGTCACTCCGAGTTGGAAGAAGCAGCCATCAAACACAGCACGGCTAATATGTTGTTTCTTCTCTAATGGCTGACTGCTTGGCTCAGATCTGAGCGCCTTTTGAAGTTATGCTACCCTTGAGTTGATAAGTGTGACTAACAGGAGCTGCAATATTGTTAAAAATAATAGAGGTGTTATCGCACTAATGCACTTCATACTTTACAACCGCTGGAAGGAGTGTGTGTGTGTGTGTGTGTGTGTGTGTGTGTGGGGGGGGGGGTGAGGAGTAGGAGGACAACAACTGACGCCTGTTAGCTGCATTTTTCACAGCCACTGCTCAAGAAGACGCGTGTGGTATTTTTGTTTTTTTATGAAGCTGCGAAATGAATTGCACAACAGCCAGCGCCTTGCCTAATGAAAATACATCACAAACGATGACACGGAAGCCAAACCGAGTTACATAGAGCGGCGTCAATCACACGTGTTTGCGGGGGATTTGAACCCCGGCTCTTCTAGATTGAAAGTATAGCTAATAGGTTTCTGGTTTTGTTACAGAATTATGATGTAAATCAGAAAAGGGCCGAGGAGGAAATGGGGCCTGGTACTTGTCGCCACGCGAAAATGGAAATGAGCATTTTGGGATGACGCTGTGTAATCCTCATCTGGAGAAAATAATTTCCCTCTTCTCACAGACACGAACAAGAACAAAGTCTTAAATATTAGTAATGCGGCCTCAAACATCGTGAGCCTCTTAATACCGTGTTGATAATCCGGAGCCGAAAATCCTAAATATACATAATCACAGAAGCACCAATGCGTCGCTCCAATTATACAAACTAAACATTATTTTAGGACCGTTTTGGACTTTCTGTATGTGGCTAAAATTTGCTGCATGCTCTGCCAATACTTTGCTCAACTTCCGCCTGGATTCATAATGCATTCATAATGCATTCATAATGCCTGGAGATCATCTTTGTGTCACAGCTCATTGAGTTTTGGACTTTTAGAAGGAGGAGGCGTAACGGACATACACAGAGGCCAGAAAACACAAGAAACACACATAAACAAAGAGGAGAGTGACACTGGTTGACCTGTAAATACAATGTAGTTTGCAAAAAAAGGACAATAAGTAAGTTAAATATTATACAAATGAGCAAACAAGTTTACTTAATAGTAACCACGGATGCCTTTTGGGCACAATTACAGATACAACTCACAAATCAAAAGCGGTGCGTTCACAGAATACAGAGACGTCGAAGGAATTAAAAGACATTTTTATCCGGAAAACAACAACTCAGTGTGACACGACGTGGGCGCTGCACTCTGTGCTGATTTTAAGCGACAGGTGTATAAGTCCCGCCTCTGGCGAAGGCTGCAGCGCTTCAGACACATTTAAATGAACACTTACTGACTTTTTAAATCACTACTTATTCGAATAAATACTCTTTATCCAGGTCTCCAGCTTCCATTGTTTCCCTGATTAGCTGCCTGTATCAGACCTCCCGGGCGGCGGACGAGGCTGGAGGATCACATCTCCTGCCGGAGCGCGTTGACTTTGATTAATGACCGAGAGGGAGGCTAAAACAGTGATTACACACCAGCTGGCGTGCCTCCACTTTTAACATCAGACCCTCCTCACCTGTGTCTGGAGGGAAATATGTCCCTCATACTGTTGGAATCGGCCAAAAAAAAAGAGGAAAAGAGAGATTATAGAAATACAGATTTAATTGTTTCTCAAAGACTGACGCCGTGTCCGGCTAACGAGCTCACTGCCTTTAAATGGTCCGAGCCCGAGGATCTAATTGCATCAGTTTGTGGGCTTTACATAGTAAAATACCCCGTCTAGCACATTCACTGTGTATATTTCCCTGAAGGGGAAGCCGCTCCTGCAGGCTGTTAGAGTTGAGGTTAATGTTAGCCTCTCTGTCCCGCTCTTTATTGGATTCAGGGACGTTTACACCGCAGCCAACATTATCTGAGATGGAGCTACGTTTGCCAAAGACATCAGTTAGTCCTCGCCGTAAAAGCCTCCTCTCTTGTCACGTTGAAAGAGAAACTAGTGCACGAGGCGAGCAGCCAAGCGGGGTCACGTTGGATCATAATAACGGATCTGATCGTACCGTTTTTCATCGTCAGACTGCAAACTAGCTCTGCGGCGCAAGACCAGGACAATGCTGTTCTTTCTGGCCTCCGCATTTTAGCATTATATCATGCACCTGTGCATTTTGAGTCATAATAAGTGCATATTCAAGACCCCTTTTATAAGATTCCCTCTTTTTTAAAAGCTGGAAACATGAAAAAGTCAGCGGAAGACAGACCGCCAGCTGCAGCTAAATCCGACCGCGACATTTGATGTTTGACGGCTAGAAGTAAGAAGTTTGCATCAGTCTGACATCTGTCTTGTTTAAACAGGTCGGAGAGGTTATTCTCCCCACGTCGTCTTTGGAGGCGTAGCAGCAGTTGCTAGCCTCGTGGACGACAGCGAACAGGAGAAGAAAGGACAAGAAGTGGAGCGAGAGAGAGACTTCAAATGTTTTTAGCTTCAGATAAGTCAAGTACTTTTTATTTATATCCAATATCAAACATCTGTACAGTATGCGACACCCTCTGTACCTTTCAGAAGAAGAAAAAAAAACTGAGCAAGAAATGAGCATGTGAAGAAATAGATGTTCGTAATAGACCAACATGTTACAATGTAGTGAATATATACGAAAAACGGATTCCTGTACACGAAGATTCGGCCGTCGTCCTGTGGCATTGAGTCGACGACGCTCGACAGCTTTCCAAAACTTGGTCTTGTTCAGTTAAACTTGATCAATGTGATTGATAATCCCCCCACATCGGAGCAGTCTTCCAGGCTGCTGTTCCCATGGCAACCATATTTCCAGCCCAGCCATTTGTGTCTGATCTCATTCATATCTTCTAAATCATCTGGCCGCTTACAGATCATGTGTACAACCCCGGAGTCGGGGCAGAAGTGTTTTTTTTTATTTATTTTTTTCAACGAAGGTGCCTGTTGCAGATAGATTGAAAGTTTTTTTTTTTTTTTTTTTTTTGCTGCTGACATTGTGTTGACAATGTGGCTTCCTGCTGGCTCAGTGATCCATGTCCGTGTGGACATTTTGGGTTTTGTCATGTCATCCTTCTCTCTGGCAGCCTTTTCTATGTCTCCGTTGCTCAAACTTTCTACAGTAATGGAGGCAAACATGCCGAGAATATCTGAATGCAGGGAGGACGCATTATCCATAACAGAATGAAATCATAATGTGTTTTCTTTATGTTATTTGCATGGCAGTAACGTCATATGACAGTATTCTTTTAGTGTTTAAACTACACCAATGTGCTGTGTGACTCTAATTTGAGTGAAACTCTTATTCTGGGAATTAAAGCTTTTCCTGGAGCTGAAACGATGCCTTGAGAAATGACTTGCATTCTTTGACCATCATTTACTAAATGAACATCATGCTGTATTGAAGAAGACTTGAAACTAGAGATTGAGACATAAACTCATGTTTACAATGTTTACTGAGGGAATACATCAAGAGAAGTAGAGTCATTTATATAGACTTCTATATATTCAGAGGAGTCGCCCCCTGGAGGTCAGGAGAGAGAATGCAGCTTTAACACATGAAGCATAAACTTCTATACAACCAGAGGAGTCGCCCCCTGGAGGTCAGGAGACAGAATGCAGCTTTAACACATGAAGCATAAACTTCTATACAACCAGAGGAGTCGCCCCCTGGTGGTCAGGAGAGATAATGCAGCTTTAACACATGAAGCATAGACTTCTATACAACCAGAGGAGTCGACCCCGTTGATAATGACTCAGATTTTAACGCGTCAAAGATACAGGATGTGTACCTAGCAACAAGTTCTTATTTAGCAAACTACGCTTTAGTCTTGAAATCGTCACATTTAGTGTTTAATGACTTCGGTGTCGACTCGTCTTAGTCCTGGGAAGAAAGGTTGTTGACGAACACATTTAGTCTTGGTCTTTGTTAACAACACAAACAGTGCCGAGCAGTAAACAATGAATAAATAAAATCTGTGTCGTCTTAACTCGATCATAAATACATCAATACAAATGTATTCATAGGGAGGTGAAAGGGATCAGAGGATGCATTTAAATGGCGTCCCTCCTCCTCCTCCTCCTCCTCCTCCTCCTTCTCCTCCTCCTCCGTCAGCGTTTCACTCGTGCAGAGGCTGAGGGGGAGCAGGAGCCGGGGAACAACAGCATAACAGGAGTTTGACAGACTCTCCCTCCTCCTCTGCACCCATCCCAACCCCTCCACCCTCCTGGTCATTCTCAGAGGAGTTGTTCCCTGCCCAGTGGCATGTGGATGTGTGTAATGGAGATGGATGGAGGCTGGCTCTGCCACACCGTGGAACAGACGGACTCCTCCCTAAACGCCTGTCTGCCAGCCTCCATCAGTCTCCCTCCGACAGGCCCCCCGGAATGGAGCCCAGGCTCAATATCGGCTCGCTCAGGTGTGTGCCGGTGTGTGTGTGCTCTTTCAAAAAAGACAGAATCCCTGTTCCACATTAGTGCCCTTTTGCGTTGACTCTATAATAACGGCTCCTTTTTCAGCAGCGTTGTCGGGAGCGTGTTTGTGTGTTTGACTGGGCTCCTCCAGCGCTGACTTCTTGCGAAATGTTGGGGAGGAAATCGAGCAGCAACATCAACACGCACAACAAGAAGTAACGCCAGAGCAGCCAAGGGGTGAAAAACTGCAGCACACTCCCTAGGAGCCTATTTTGCAAAGACATATCCCACAATCCTTTGGGTGCTTGCACAGCTATTGTTGTCGTGCTCTTTCTAGCTTCTAGCTTCTCCCTCTTCATCTACTTTCATGAGCCTATGCTCTGTAGAGACTTGAACCGTGTGTATAGATGATGAAGTTTGTGTGTGTGTGTGTGTGTTCATACGGGTCTCTACAAAGGCTGAATTATCTCCTGGCTCCTCGTGTTCTCGCTGTCTGGTAGGGTTCATACCAGATGCTGTGAAGTTCAGTCACTATGCGGTCCAAGCACTGACACTCAGTCTTGTTTAATTAAGCTGCTGGATCAATAAACTCTTTGATTTCTCCCCCTTTTTTCCCTGCCTGCAACGCCATCTGTTCACCGTGACTCAAGCAAGACCAGCACAGCCTTTCTTGGATCCTCTGAAATGCCCATTAAAAATCCATTTCGACAGCACCGGAAGAAATGGGAGGGAATCTGCTTTTAGTTTAGTGGGTACAATGGCATTTCTGCAAAATGTTGTAGCAAAATCATGAATGTATTTTTAATATTTTTTGGACAGCTATATAAAAGCTCTGAATTGGGTCTCCTGAGGAGGAAAAAAAAATCTGGATCTTGAGCTTTTAAAACTAACTACAAAGATGAAACATGTCGGCGGTGTGGAACTTTTAGAAAGTGTGTGTGAGATGAAAAATATCATCGGGGGCATCTTTAGTTTTTAGAGCTTTGTGCTGGCTGTTTGCTCCATGACGTATGAACCAATCAAAGCAGCGATAACTGTATTTCGCAATTACATTTTACTTTTATTATTGCTGTCAGGCACTTTCTTTCCATCTACAACCCAATCCTGCTCATACAACAAGATGGGTGGTAGAGATCACTGGTATTCCAGGTACTCGCTGCATGCACTTTAACTACTAACCGACTCGCTAATTAGTCAACATCAGCCGAGAATGAAAGCACCAGCTGTTAAACATTAAAAAAGTCCAATTTGCGGCTGATTTGGAAACGAGGCATGTTTGTACGTTTCGGTTTGAAGTGATTCAGACTTGGCGAAATGTAAAGTACAAGAGCAAGCAAACCTCATTTAGCTGGACCACAGATGGTGAATGAAGGCTGTCATATAATCACACATGTTAAACCCCTATTAACACGACCTTTTCCTATGTAATATCATTATATTCTGAAATATAACGTTGAATTCCCAACTGAATTCCCAATAGGTACTGACCATTGACTTCCATGAATGGAAGTCAATGGTCAGTACCTATTGGGAATTCAGTTAATGTGTATACGCTGTTTTCATATCTTCATTTTTTTTCATTGAATGGGCTTGTTTTATGCACGTGGCGTGTTATGATATATAACATGTATATAATTAGTCATGTTATACTCCGAGCTACACTGACTGACGGGGTGCCCTTCCTCGCCGCTCGTTGTCGGATGTCAGTTTTAATTGGCTCCTTCCTGCATCCTCTCTCACTGACGACGCACCTACAGAGAAATACACATAGCAAACTAAGACAAATAAGCTTCATTAAAAATAAAATCACACAAACTCATTTCCAGCAGATGAAAAAAAGGCCAAGAGAGCCGTCCCTTTGGTTTGGCGTTGTGCAGACTTCAAAACAATGTTGGGTTGAGGACAGTCTGAGCATGAAAAAGTCAATTATCACCTCTGTAATGAGCTTGACAGCACAGATTGATGACATCGAGTTTTGCCCATAATTGAATGAAAAACCAGTGTAAGAACATTATGCACCAATCTGTAAACATGCACTGCATCCCTGCTTGTGAGGGTGTCTCAATTAAAACAAGAGCAACGAGACACAGAGAAACTATGATCTTCTCTGTGGACGTTTTCTGCCTGGACGAAGAGATTTCTCGTCATAAATAGCTCTTCGGTTGACGGATACTCGGCCTGATTATTCGCCGTTTTAAGATCGACATCGGCTGTTGCCTTCGTTAATGAGGCACAAAACATGTCTGCAGACATATCTACAGGCATAAACAACAACAACCCGATATCGGCTGCCCTGCTCTGAATATTGACATTGGCCATTAAATAACCACCGGTCGACTGCTACTTAAACTATGGAAGACCATGTCCGCCAGTAAAAGAAACAAATTATGAGATAAAAAAATTCAAAATGATGAGTTAGAAAGTCATAATTATGAGATAGAAAGTCGAAATTATGAGATAGAAAGTAATAATTATGAAATAGAAAGTAATAATTATGAGATAGAACGTGTGCATGCTCATCTCATAATATTGTTTCTTTTACTTACGGAAATGGGCTTCCAGATACATCTATCAGAGGCCAGAACAAGGAAAAAAGAAAAAAGAAAAGTAAAACGAGAGCTGAATGAAGGCCCTAAAATAGAGAGGAAAGGAGAAGAGAGACAGAGAAAGAGGCATCACTGACTTATTAGACTGCTGGTCTTGTCGCTGGAGCGAGACACAGGCCAATACAAAATGCCGTCTCTGGGATTATCCCAACGTTGATGGAACTGACAGGCCGCCTCGCTCTGGGATTCCCATTTGGGAGTGAAAACAACTGGTTTCTGTGGTTCCAGTTAGCCATCCTGGATCATCACTCTCGGATGCTCCGTGCACAAATAGGCCCTGTGGGTTCACCTGAGGATGAGCAGCCCCCAAAACACAGAGCTGCTGGAAAGCAGCTGAAGGCGCAGTTATACAAATATTAGAGCAAAGTCCTGCCAGCAAGTTGAGTCAAAATTGAAAAAAAAGGTTTAGTGGTTTTGTCCTCTTCCTGGTGAGAAGTCGGCTTTTATAGAACTCAACCACTTTCCATATATTTGGCTTCAATGCTGAAAGCCACTTTCATTTACACATCCGACCGACATGGAGCAACATAAGTATGAATTTGGGGTTGTATTTCTCACTCTTATTTGCTCTCTCTTTCTGTGTGCTGTTTGGTGCTGGATAGGCACACAAAACATCTGCCTTTTGGGTAAAGATCATTTCAATAAAATGAAATGGGCCATGAGATGATTTTCAACTGGTGCATCTAACTACTGACTGAACTACAGTAGTACGTTGGTGCCGGTTAATCCAACGGATTTATTATATAATAATAGCAACGTCCAAACTGGCTTATCATTCATCAACTTTTCCCTAATTTTTTCCTCCAAAATGGAACATTTAGTAGCTCTGAAGCGCCCGGGAAGTAACTTGGGGGTTTAGTGTCTCGCTCAAGGACTCTTTGACGTGCCGAGGCGGGGGTTCGAACCTCTAACCCGCTTACTAAAGGGTCACAGCTCACATTTTACTGCAACCATTTAATGAAATACTCACATTTATTGTGAGTTTCTGTTGCTACCTCTTCCCGTCCCAGCCACAGAATAAGAAAAGCTCATCCTCTCTCCGTCTGCAGAATGAATCAATTTTCCAGTCTGTGAATCCATTTCAACCTATTCTGGGCTTAATGCAGTAAAGTCTGTTAATGCAAACATTGCTCAGCAATTCATTCCTCACCAATTTAGCTCACTTGCGTGAGTGGAGCGTATCAGCTGCCGGAGGCCATGCTATTTTAAGTTGTACCTCTCTATCGCAGGGTCCCTGGGTTCTATCGGAGTTCACGTGGTGACATCAATGTCAAAGCTCTTGTGGAAAATTGGCTTCACGGAGTAATGGTCCTTAACTGGTGTTTTCTGTATCATCCATCAAGAGCGCGGAAACTGTCCTCAAAATGCATCATCATCTCTGCAGGGCTGCTCTGATCATCCTTGTTATAAATGTGTGTTTCCATATTTCTCTCACAAAATGAACGCGTTGACATACCTGAACTAGTAACACGGTTCAACCAGGTGCAGAGCTGCTGTCAGGAAACTGTTAAGCTGCCTGGTTATTTCCTCCTCGGGGTAGGGAAGCAGAACAGCGCTCATATTTCCGCTTTATTTGCCTCCTGAAAAACATTTTGGCTCGCGTAGTTATAGCCAATCCTCTTCTCAGTCAAATCTGCCACTCGGATCCCATCGTTGATTTTTAGTGTCACCTCCCAGTGTCTCATGAGTCATGATTAGTTAAAACACGACAAGCAGAATCATCAATGTCAGGACATTGTACTCTTTAGAGCGTCTTTTTTACATTATTCAGACCTGCAACATGTAAACAAAAATATCATGTTTAAGTAACGAGAAAATAAATAGTTTATCAAGTGGACAATTTGATTTCACATTGTTCATATCGTATTGGCGCAGAATAAATACAATATTTCCTTTTCATGTCTTCCATACGTGAATTGATTTGCTGTCTATAACTACAAAAAGAGGAGCCTCCTCATTGTGTAAATAAATGCTGCTCACAGATGCTCGGCAATCTTTTGAGTGCCATAAAACATGCTAACATGCAATACGTGTTAACTGAAGTGTAAAGAGTTATTTAGAAAAAAAAAAAAAAAAACCTGTTTGGGAAATCCCATCACAAGGGAAGCGTTAAAGAAGTTTAAATTGGCGGTTGAGGACATGTGTGCTGAGCTGAGACATAAACCAACGTTTAGAGACAAATATAGACACAGTTGCTTTGATTTTTATTCTCATTCTGTCATAAAACAATATATACATAACACACGTTACAAAATAAATACAATAATATGATGTATTTGACAGAATAAGAAGATACAAAATGGAGCCTAACATTGTATAAGCCTACCATTGGAGAGAAAAAAAGACATTCAACATATATCATATTTCAGTTTCGGAGCAGTGGTACGACACCTCATGTGAAAGACGACATGTTTAACCGCAGTGGAAAGGCAGCGGGATAATAAACAGGTGTCTGAGCCGCTCTAAAAACCTGTGACATGACTTCACGTGTCGGAGTGTGTCTGGGCTCACACACCAGTGCGTAATGATTCATGCAAAGAGAGTTTCCACTGGAACAACGCTGCCATGAAAACATCCAGCAGAGAGAGAGAGAGAGAGAGAGAGACAGAGACGAGGCATGACAAACGGGACCCGTAAGTAAGTAGGGGAGATTACACTGGTTGCTAAACTCTCCATGGGGAAAATGTTAAGCAGATCCAATGGATGAAGTAATTCAATTTGAGCCCCTGAATAATAGCATCATTTGCCATGGAATTAGCATCCGCCACTATCAATCAGCCGGGCGTAGGACTAACACGAGCGGTGCCCACCAAGGACACGGGCTTCCTGTGCATCTCCACTCATTTATCAGGTTAGCTTGACTGCAGCCACCAGTCACAGCGGGAGCTGGACGCGCACGTATGTGCGTGTGCCGATTATTAGTAATGGACGCATCTTCTAGGTCATGTGCAGAAAACACAGATGTGAGAATTTCATCTTCCGCCATATATTGTAAACATAAGGAGTAATTCATTGATTTGTGAATAAATAGCGCGCTCATGGGATGACGTGTTTTTGTGGGTCGGCCCCGGAAGTTGAGCATCGCACTGGTTCCCTCAATCCCGTTATTTGGATTTTGTATATAATAGATTATTTTCACAAATGAACACCACTTTTTGATCTTTGAAGTGTGGATTCAATCGTAAGAAGTAAAAAGTGTTTACTGTGTACCTACCGACCGACCGACCGACCGACTTGGAGAACAAAAGGTTGACCACAGGCCTGACTTCAGGCATCTGACCAGAAGCCCATTGACAAAAAAGCTGACTCACTTCAGGTTTTAGTACTCATTCGTGACTCTGTCGAAAGACCAGATTTTGACATTTGAACCAATTTAAATCAGATAATAAGTCACTTCCTTTTGTCCTTTGAACAATAGCGTCGCTCTCTAAATGGCGTATGTGTGAAGGTCCTCTACACGATCCGTATCGCGTGCCTCTATACGGTGTCATCATGTCTTCAGAGGCTCCTCAGGGTTCGGGGGTCGATGTCGGCGAGGCGGACTCTAAAAAAAAAAATTTAAATTCTCCCCCGCCTCCACAAATTGGTACCCTTTCAGTGGTGGGAATTAAACCAAATTAGACGGTGCGGGTTGCCTTCAGAGAGCAGGACACGCGTTCCCTTTTGTCAAATAATTTAATTGATTGCGGAGAATGCCGCGTTGACAGACGTCTCAACACAAGGCCATTATTAGTGTCACTTTCTCACAGAACGCACTGCTGAGCTTTGAAAGGTTCTGTTTTTCCTGCTCGCTTTTGAATTAAATATAATCTAAAAGCATAAAGGAACGCGCACTCAGACCTTTCCGTCCCACAACCCTTTGCTCTGCTGTAATTCTCAGAGTAAATGCCTTTGTAAACCGGACCAATTTTATGGCCAATTGGTTACAAAATCAAGGCCGGCAATTTGTTGCGTTGGTGACACTTTACTTCTGTATGGAGGTGGCAGAACTTTCTGAATGGATAAATGCAGATGAAAGTAGAAATGAAGTGTGGGCTCTAGTTGGCTTTCTGTCTTTGTTTGTCTTGGAGTTTTGCAATATTCTTTTCTAAGGCTTAACTTCTGTTTTTATCTATTATTTTCCTTTTTTTTTTTTTTATTGCTCCACTTGTCAACAGCTGAAAGAAAACTCAAAACATCTCGGAGAAAAAAACAAAAGTTTCGTCGTCTTCTTCCAGTGCAGTTGCTGTCAAAAAGATGGCGTCCCTTTTTTTTCCGTGCGAGGGCGTCCACTGAGGACGGAGTGCGTCGTCTTATTCCCCGAAGAAAAGACTGCGTGGAAGCTCGCTGTGAGATGACCGGGTCGTCCTTATCACTGACCGAGGCTGGGAAACGTCGAAACATCCCCCCCGATCCGCTTAGGAGGAGGAGGAGGATCAGCACTTGTAAAATGACTGGCTCTGGCCTCAGCAAGGCTTTTTTTTTCACGACTCAGCAAAAGGCAGCTTACCAAAAAACAACTGATGTCCAGAGGAGTTAGTGGTTTACCAGCGTAGGTTTGGGGGAATCCTGGATTCAGTAACTTTGAATCATCTTCAGTGGTGTACCGGGTAGCAGAAAGGTCAAACACTCGCACCATAAACTGAACTGCACTTAAATGGTCATCATTTAACTTAATTACGTTAATTAAGGACATTTGATTGCCACTCTGTACTTGTGTTTATCTTTCGTTAATGGACATTGTGCGTAAGACCGTGTTGAGTATACACTATTGATTTTTTTATTTGACCATTTATATTTGAGAAAGACACGGCAGTAAAAAAAGTGGATGAAAATGTATTTGTTTGTACTTGTGCCTTTTGTAGCGCGGTTAGCATGCTATCCGGGCTAGTCCTCTAACTGTTTCTAGGTAGCATCCTCGTACAATGACAGGCTAGAAGTTAAATACTGTGGATGTATTCTCTTTTTTTTATTCTATTTTATCACATTTTATTCTATTTAAATTAAAAAAGCCTCCTGTGGACAGGTGTTGGAAATTAGCATTTTGCTATATACACTTAACACAGTGCATCTGTTTTTTGTGTGTGCATAGATGTATGCTATGAATTCTAATGCCACTGTGATGTCCGCATCAAATAAATAAAGTCAAGTCAAGTCAAATTATTCTCCTACCTTTAATAGTTGGAAGGGAAACCTACGCTACAACCGCAAGAAAAAGGTCTTGTTTCAGTATTTTCTTCAGGTGTCGAAAGGTGACCCCGGCTTAACTGGTGCTTGGTGTCAAAAGAAAGATTCTCAATGCAACACTGTCTAAATTAAGCTTCTCACAGTTTGCTCTTCTTTTTTTGGGGGGAGGGGGGGGGGGGGGGGGGTTCCACCTGCCAATCAAAAATCATCCTGGCTGACAATTTATCAGCCTTTGTCATGGCGAGGATCAGATCGTCCGTGACGAGAGAGGCACGGCCGAATAAAAGAAGGCGCCGCCTTTGGGTGAAACTGCTGCCAAGTTACTCTTGGAGAGCGATCTGACAATGAGCCTCGCGCATCCAGAGAGCTGTTATAAGTGGAGACCATGTAAACAGTGGAGGCTCTTTGCTTTCCATCTATATTTGTGTTGAATTTTGTAGCTAAAATAGTTCTGCTAAATTCGTCGTCTGTTATATATTTCCACCGGGGATGTCAGTTTTGCTTAATTAAATAACCCGACACCCATTGAAAGGTAGAACTAATCGGTTCATTTAAGAGAAAAAAACACAATAATGATGTGAAACCTTTTAGTCAGGTGCTCCATTGAACCAGTGAGCTTTGGCCCAGCATTTTGAAACACTCCATGAATCCTATTTTAATGTTTTGTGATTTAATTGCGTCATTGTGATCAGGTCACGGCGGCTCCGATCGACCATTTATCTGCTTTCTTTCCATGTCATTTAATTAGCACTAAATTAAGAGCAAGTTTTGCAACATATAACCCCTAAATGAACCCATAGGCCCGCATAAACAAGTGCAGAATGCTCTCGCCGATTAACGGTTATTCGCCGATAATCCCGAATGTTCACCGTTGTTGGGTTTTAGAGCTTCATCTTAAAAGAATTCCATGAGCAACCAGCTCATGCATATTTGATCAGATACTCAAGAGATTGTGTAACCCGCTCTATGCAGCGAGGGTAACTTTCAATAAATTGCAACATGTATTGGCATCGAGGCAACAGACTCTTGCATCAGTCACAGTGGAGCTAAACGCTTGGCAGGCTGTTTTTAATGCTGCTCGTCAGCAGAGAGGTTCCAACTGTTTGAAGTTTCCTCAAACTCTCGCTGGGCGGCGACACTTCTAGAGCGCCCAAAGAGCCCGCGTGGGTGTGGCTCATGGCAATAACGCCGCCACTGCTACAACTCCGGGGTTCGGCCCTTTTGGTTGCTCGCAGACAGTTTTGTCTTCCTCCTCCTCATGAAAAGTTGAATTCGGAAGCAAAGTTTCGAGAAGAAAGTGTTGCATAATCTCGCTTCTAGGATAACTGCGGATAAACAGTCCGAGTAAAAAACTTTGGCCAAAGTCGGGAACGCTGATGAGTTTGAGGGTGAAGTCAACTTTTGGTCATGATTCAATAAAAGCAGAGGAGAAAAGGTATTCACAGGAGCTGGGACGAGAAGCGAGGTCACAGAATCTGAAGGCGGGACTTTTATTTTGGCGGTGCGGCTGGGGAATAATGTCAACTGCTTCCTGGCGACGAGGTGAGAGGCCACTCTTTTGTGGAAAAAGAAGAAAAAATGAGCGGCTTTGCAGTGTTTTGCAGCACCAACGATGGGGAAGTATGTGATTTTTAACTCATAATTAGCTGCAGGAAAACGAAGCGCCGCCTCGGTCCTCTCACCTTTTATTTTTTCAACATCTCAAACGCTCAGAGTGGTTAGATTCTAACCTCCCGCTGCGCAAACAGCTCTGGAGAGATGATAGGACTCAAGCTAATTGCTTGAACTGAGAAACTTGTGTTATTTCATTAATATTTTAGCTGAGTTTCAGTGGCCCGGGTCTCTGAATTATTTAAACGGTATTAGTCGGTGTGGGTTGGACCGCACTGCTGACTTAAAGAAAGTCAAACTCTTTCATCCTCTGATGCCACATTATCAAAGTAAATGAGTATTTCATTTGTTTATTACAATAACATCACAATGTCTTCTCACTATCACATTATATCAATTTACATTTGGCCTTGCTGTTTGCACCCGGAAGGGAGTTATTAATCAGATTTCTGCAATGGTTTTACTCAAATTGAATTATGTTTACGCCCCAATAATTAAACCTTTTATTATTTATTTTAATCTTTAGAGCTAGGCTGCTCCATCTGTGACTCCTTTAGTTATATCAAAACTAAATGTGTCCCTCAGAGGGAACGTAGCAGGCTGTGAGTAACGCTGTGTTACTTCTTGCCTCCGTAATCCTGATCTGAAATGACTCGCTGGGCAAAAAGAAATATTGTTTATGCATGAATACGTAACGGGCTGTGTGTCGTCTGTCCATGCTGGTGACATCATGTCGAGCTCCGAGGCTCCTTCATAATTAACCGGTGGCTCTATGAGCGTCGCTTTGCAGATGGCAGCGCCGCTGTGGGTCACTTGGCCCACCAGCCTGAAATATCTCAACTATTTGATGGATTTTTTTGTATTAAAATTTGGGACACAAATTCCTCTGCTAGCATGCTAAGCTAAGATTGTGAACAAATCGCTGCTAAACATCCGAACGCTCAATACAATCGGAGGTTTTAATCGATAATTTAACAGAGCATTAGTAGCTGATGGAATATGTTTTCCATCAGGCAACACATTTGGTAATTGTGCAGCCGTTTGCCGCACTTTTTTCATTCGTGTCTTTTCTGTTTGGATCAAGTCTTCGACTCAAGGTGACCTCTGAAAAAACAAACAATGGTGAAATCCCATCGCTCAGCCGCAGTGCTGAGCTCCACTCGGAGGATGCTTTCTTGTAAAATGTGCTCTGTGATTACAGGTGTCGCCGTGACCCGGGGCCACAAATGACACCCTAATTATAAATAATTGGAGCTACGCATATTTAAGCACTTGGCACAAACAAAAGTGCAGTTGTTTACACTAACAATAGGAGAGGCAAGAGTCCATTTAATTACGTTGCCAGTTAACTGAGCGAGGAGGACATATACTTTGTGGGCAGGTGGATTTGGAGCACAACAACTTGAACAAGTTTGGGTCATTTAAATCTGTGAGCACTTTCAGACTGACATATAACAATGGACAGATTGAGATGAGTGTGTTTTTTTATTATTCTTTTATTCCTACAAGATAAACATCCAGTTACTTAAAAAAAATACAATAATCAGCTGTAGCACATTTGACATTTAAATCAAAAAATAAATGCCCTGATGCATGTATTGCAGAATCCATCTATAGCAGAATTAATGTGTTATTTTTGTAATCTTAGCCTAGATTTGCCAACACGAGCATCGGAGCCAAGAAATCATCAAAAGGAAGGAAAATAAAACTGGAGCTGCTCTTCTGTGCTGTCAGAGGAAGGCACTCCAACTTTTGTGGATACAGTGGATTTGCCCGAGGAGCTTTTACAGGGATGCGAGCACATTTTCTGGTAAACATAAAAAATGGGACGAAGTATACTTTCTTTTAATAAATTCATTTAATTGCTATAAAAATAGTAGCAAACATATACTTATTCTTAGCCTCCCACCTCAGTTTATGTTTTCCAGGTTCTCAAAAGCTCCTGAAAACCAAAGCCTCTTTTTATTTTTTCTTCTCATGAAATATTCATGAAGCTGACAAAATAGGTTTTCGTGGCTTTTAAACAATAGCGAGCTCTGATTTTATTACAGCTGCGTTTGATTTGTATGTGTGTATTTGTTGAGGTTGCACTTCAGCGGAGGATCTCTGTCGTACTATTCCATCGTTTGGATGTAATCAGGCTAATAATTCAGTTTCATGAGCGCTTAATGTCCAAAAATCGGGTGGAAAAATGACTGCCAGAAGACACAGGATAAGTGTTTGTGGGTCAAACATGGCCTTGATGCTGCCAGGAGACCTTGACCCACCACATCTCTTTGTGTTAACCGCCCACATTTAAAAATATTGTTGCTTTTGGATAATTGAGCCTGTGTGTAGCGGCTACTGTTAACCCTTCACGTGCACACAGCTTTGTGTATCCCTCACTCTTGTGTCTACATCTCAGAATAGCACTGCTCCACTTTGTTTTTGGGTGACATTTTATAAAAGTTTCATCGCGGCAATACAAAACATTACATGTCTCGCTCTCATGAATCATTCGTGTCATGGATCGTTGCTTCAGAGCTGCAGACCGGAGCGCTAACGGGGGGGCGATAATGGGAAGCAGCGCTCCGTCCTCAGCGAGTCCCTGTTTCCATTTGTGGCAGACACACCAAGTGGTGAAGCTGATAAAAGGCACAATATGTCAAACGGAATTAGTTTTTTAGAATGAATGAGTATGATTTGTGTGCGTGTGCGTCTGACACTGACATTTATTTTACAACCGAATTATGGGGTTTGAATGAGAACAACAAAAAAACACATAAATGTGTGAGGATGTTTTGATAGATTGGGGAAGGTGAAGCGTGTGTGTACATTAGAGGGGGTTAAAGTGCAGAACATGAATGACGGTCAAATCAGAGGGACACATCTGTGTGTAACCTTACCTTTCAAAGTCAAAGCCACTCTTTATTATTTATAGTTATGTTTTTTATTCAGTGCACATTAATAAATGCTGTGAATGCAATGCATTTACATTATAGCAATACATATATTTATTTATTACTTATATCTCCTACATAAAAACAGGGTTGAAGGTTTCTGTGTCTTTTTGGGGTCATTTTGCATGTCTTCATGGTTGTTTTGCATGTCTTTGTGGTTGTTTTGCATGTCTTCATGGTTGTTTTGCATGTCTTCGTGGTTGTTTTGCATGTCTTTGTGGTTGTTTTGCATGTCTTCATGGTTGTTTTGCATGTCTTCATGGTTGTTTTGCATGTCTTTGTGGTTGTTTAGCATGTCTTCGTGGTTGTTTTGAATGTCTTCATGGTTGTTTTGCATGTCTTTGTGGTTGTTTTGCATGTCTTTATGGTTGTTTTGCATGTCTTTGTGGTTGTTTTGCATGTCTTTGTGGTTGTTTTGCATGTCTTCGTGGTTGTTTTGCATGTCTTCGTGGTTGTTTTGCATGTCTTTATGGTTGTTTTGCATGTCTTTGTGGTTGTTTTGCATGTCTTTGTGGTTGTTTTGCATGTCTTTATGGTTGTTTTGCTTCTCTTCATGGTTGTTTTGCATGTCTTTATGGTTGTTTTGCTTCTCTTCATGGTTGTTTTGCATGTCTTTATGGTTGTTTTGCATGTCTTTATGGTTGTTTTGCTTCTCTTCATGGTTGTTTTGCTTCTCTTCATGGTTGTTTTGCATGTCTTTATGGTTGTTTTGCATGTCTTTATGGTTGTTTTGCATGTCTTTATGGTTGTTTTGCTTCTCTTCATGGTTGTTTTGCTTCTCTTCATGGTTGTTTTGCATGTCTTTATGGTTGTTTTGCTTCTCTTCATGGTTGTTTTGCATGTCTTTATGGTTGTTTTGCATGTCTTCATGGTTGTTTTGCATGTCTTTATGGTTGTTTTGCTTCTCTTCATGGTTGTTTTGCTTCTCTTCATGGTTGTTTTGCATGTCTTTATGGTTGTTTTGCTTCTCTTCATGGTTGTTTTGCTTCTCTTCATGGTTGTTTTGCATGTCTTCATGGTTGTGTTGCATGTCTTTATGGTTGTTTTGCTTCTCTTCATGGTTGTTTTGCATGTCTTCATGGTTGTTTTGCATGTCTTTATGGTTGTTTTGCTTGTCTTCATGGTTGTTTTGCATGTCTTCATGGTTGTTTTGCTTCTCTTTAGGGCTGTTTTGCATGTATTTGTGGTTATTGTGTTTCTTTTTATGCTTGTTTTTCTTCTCTGTATGGTTGTTTTGCATGTCTTTATGGTTGTTTTGCGTGTCTTTGTGCTTGTTTTGAGGCTCTTCATGGTTGTTTTGCTTCTCTTTATGGTTGTTTTGCTTCTTTGTATGGTTGTTTTGTATGTCTCTGTTGTTGTTTTGAGACTCTTAATGGTTGTTTTGCAGGTCTATATGGTTGTTTGCTCCTCTGTATGTTTGTTTTGAGGCTCTTTATGGTTGGTTTGCTTCTCTGTATGGTTGTTTTGCTTCTCTGCATGTCTCTGTTGTTGTTGTGATGCTCTTTCTGGTGATTTGATTGGCTTTCCAACACTAAATGTCACTTCAGGCTCTAGCCCCTGGGAGGCTTGTCCCGTCATCCATGAATGATGCTAACAAGCCAGTTTCCTCCATCATCACCTTCAGACTCTGGGGGAGGAGGGGGACCGCTGGCCGACCCTCTGGCCTCCCCCCCTGTCCAAGAGCCCTTTGCCTTTAGGTCTCCTCTCTTTATCAGTCACAAGCACAGTCTGCATTTGAACAGATGTGACGAACTGATGATACTCGGATCAGTCAAAGTGAGTGATGAATAAAATTATAGCCTCTACCTCCACATGCAGCTGAAGGTTTTCATTTGAACGCCTGTCTGTCTGATGAATGAAAGGAAATTACCTCAACCTGTCATTAGACTTGAAAGGAAATATTGTTTGCAAGTCTCACTAAAGAAAAATAATTCCAGCTTCTCCACCTGTGAAAAGAATAGACATTAGTGGCAATATGGCCCAGTAAATGGCAGCCAACCGACTATAAGAGAATCCCCGTTAACTGCGATTGAGAGGGAAAAAAAAGACTCCTTCATTGCTGAACTTTATCCTCTCCAATTCTGTCTGATCTATATCAACTGCTCCATGGAGAGTAAGCCCTGCGAGGGAAACGTTTAGGGGGAAACTACGAGATTTGATTTAGATTGTCGGCCTCCGCGCTGCATCCCCCAACGCAACGGAGCGCTCAAATTATTTTTCCATATGGGTGTTTGATGACATGACATTTCTGAAACTGTTGTCGTTTTTTTAAATGTTGTTTTGTTTTTTGTTATCAAGATACATAGCACGGAAGGGAGACTTCATGATGCCGATTTCTAGAAGGGTGACAACAATCTGACCTTTTGGAAAAGTTTAGAAATTTCCGCGGAAAATGACGGGTTCTAGTCAATCCCTAAGGAAATCATCGGATGTTTTGGTTCATGCTACAAAACATGATGGACGGATCAAACAAACAACAAGTAACAGTGAGGAAAACAAACAAATGATGAATACTAAGAGATAAAAACTGCATGCTCTGGTTATTTGCATTAAATTCTCACCAACCACACTTTCTGTTCCACCGTCATATTTCTTTAATTTGTATTTTTTTTTTAATAAACATTTGTCTTATCAAGTAATAGCTATAAACTGAGCAATCTGCATCTGTAAAGTCAGTCCGATTCCTCCACTGAGGACCATGAATCATGGCAATCCATCCAATAGTAGTATTGATGTATTTCAGTCTGAACCAGAAATGCTGGACTGACTGAACATTTTGAATAAAACCAGGAAGCTCGTGAACGATAAGGAAGCTTTGCATATGACAGTTATTCGCCTCCTGAGCCCATCAGGTCTTTCCGACACGTGCAGTCCTGTGTTGTGATAAATTGCTCTGTGTTTTGACAGGATGCTGCGAGAACGGGAAACCGACCTTTTCACCACACCCTCCGGCTCCTGCATGTACTCATATCTGCTCTATTGTGGCGGCCTCAGGCAAGCCGGTGAGTGCCTACGAGCCCACTGCGACCTCTGACCTTTCTGTGGAGGCGGGCAAACATGAGAAGAATTTGTCTACTATCAGGGAAAGACAAGAAAAGCACATTTTGAGATCTCTTGACTTTCAATGTTTACATTTGCAACAGCAAATACATTTTTAATGAACGTATCTGTCAATATACGTAATATTAATTCTGAATGTGTTCAGAAAATCACTCCAAGTCCTTTGTAGATGTTTGGTGAAGTGGCGCGTTCAATTAGACGGGAACGCCTGCCGTATTCATTTGATTCTTGTGATACTTGAGATGCGGTCTGATGTAAATCTGTAGCAAAGCATCGCCTTATACGCCTGTTGTTATTATATGAGAACCTAAGGGGAGATTTAATCTGTTTTTATTGTTCAAAACTCAACCTGCAAAGTATTTTTTTTCTTTTTTTTTAATAATTGGATACTGGAGTATGAACATTTTGTTCCACCTTGGGCTTGCATTTGTACATTTTGTTTTGACAAAATGTCTCTTGAATATTAACAGTTTGAACAAATATCCACTCCACAATGTTCGACCGAAAGTAGCGGGATTAAAAAAAAAATGTTGTTGAGGCATTTCATTAGAATCCTCCAATACTTTCTCAAAGCGCGCTTATGTACAAGCGTGTGAGTAGCCAGTGATAAGCCAAATAAGATGGTCATAAACTCACAAGTCCCATTAAAAATGAATGAGATTTTGACAAGCCTCTGGAAACAGACTGGGGAAGAAACAGATTTCTGGGTTTGAGGTAATTGGGCAAAAAAAAAAAGGACTACTTCCCCTCGGAGACTCGTGTTGCAAAACAACCCAAGCGATTACACGGTCTTGTTTTGAACATTCACACCTCACCCACAGCGTTAAAAAAAAAAACTCTCGGCATGTTCTGGAGCTTATAGCTGATGCTTCACAACTCCTGCAGGCTCGAGTTCTGCACACACAACTCTGTGTTTTAAGCTCTCGCGTTTGAGCCAACCGAGGCTTTGGTCGCATCAGATTTGGATTTGATACGTCATTTTGAGATTACTTCGATTATCTCGCAGCGGGTGCCGCTATGAATTAATAATGAAAAGCTGCTTCTACTGTACAGACACAATAACGAGTCCAGTAATGAATAAAAAACAAAAGAAGCTCAGAACACGACTCTAAAGTTACATGAACACCGTTTCCAGGGTTTTATTTACTCCGAGTGGAGTTGGTGCGGCCATCAGATGTGTGTTTTTCTAGCGTAGCGGTGGCAAAGAAAGCCGTTTGGCCGAGAACGTTTTGGGCAACTCTTACGCACCAGCTGGCTGCTTATAAGACTTGGCCGGCGTCGCCGATGAGCGCAGTCGACTTCACAGATCACAAACACGGGAGAGATGTCAGAGTTTTGGATCTCACATCTCGCGTATTTGTCGGTGGCTCAACTCATTCCACAAACTGCGTTCAGAATATCTTATCAGCGGTGATTAACCTCGGTAAATATAGAACATTTGATGTTTGCTAAACACGACTTTCTGCGGGGATCAAATAAAGGGCGAGAAACAGCATATGAAATATGCTGTTTCTGCTTGTTTTATGTTTGGTTGAAATGACTTTTTTTCCTCTCTGCAGTAGTTAAATCCACCACACTCAAACTAATTAAATTGTGTGGTCTCCGTGTATCATAAAATAAATACTTCTACATTTTGTTGGATATCATATATTTATCGGTCTCCACAAAAAGTCATATTTAAGGAAGCCTTGTTGCAGGTAATGTTTGGCATTTAGGGATGTTTCACAGCCTGTAACACACAGAAACATAATAAAAACAGCTGTTTAAAATGCTATGTTCTGTATATTAAGTGTCACAAAACAGAAACACCTCAATATAATGTGTAAATCTTTAACATTTAAGTACGACCAGAACACACAATGTCGACAAAAACTGAGCATTATGAAGGCCGAATTTACAGGTGCGCTGTTGCATTGAATTCCAGTAGATTGTCTCGGTGTACCTAATAAAGTGAGCACTTGCTGTCCGTCCACCATCTACCTCGACCTTCTCCCCGCAGTACAAACACGCGGCGCTTCCTGTGAACACAACCCAAGCCATTGACTTTCTCATCACTCGGGAAAACAAATGACGAGCATGTGAAGGTAATTACCAGGAGACGGGGTCGGAGTATAAATGGATTAATGACCGGCTTTGTGCAGCACTTTGTTCTGTTTAAGTGGAGAAGTGCAGCCCATTTACCAAACATTCAAAGACACGTCCTGTCGTGACGAATGACATCATGTTTTGATGAGTCATCCAACTAGTGGCCTCGTGATGCAGCGTGCAGGAACCACGGCAGAACCCGGGTTCACTTCTGGTGAACGTCTGAGATCCTCGTCGTGTTTTCTTTCCCTTGTTTACTTTCCATCAGGCGGACTGTGAGGTATTTGCTTTCATAAGCTCGCGGCGAGTTGCATAATCGGTACGGAGAACTGTTCTCGGCCTCTTTGTGTGCGTTTGAATCAAACTCATTTATTATGCACGGAGCTTTTTGAATCGCAGACGGCATCCGAAGATGCAAAATTAGTTTTGATTTCGGTTGCTTTTTGAAAGGCTGTCTTGCTAAAATCTTCACTGGTTCTCATGCAGCCAAAGGCAGGTGCGTCTCACTGTGACTCACAAACATACAGCAACACATTTTGTTACATAATAGCTAATTAAGATTTAGTTTCGAGGTCTATTTAAAGGTATAATGTGTCACTTTGTGACATATTTTGTTTAAGTTGTGTACTAGTTTCCAACTACCGTAAAAGTCCGGTCAGTGTCCCCGCTGTAGCAAGCTAGGAGCAGAGCTAGCTAGCGCTGCTACTAGCTCCCCGCTGCTGCTGCTGCTGCCTGCGTCCCCCAAGTCGGGTGTCGAGCCGGGGCTGGTCCCGCTACCTTTGGTGGTTGTCGGGGAGCTAGCGGAAGTTAGCGGGGAACTAGCGGAGCGCTAGCAGGAGCGCTAGCTGGCTACAGCGGGGAGCTAACGGGGACACTGACGGAAGGTAGTAGCGGCTTGTAACCCAACTTTTACGGTAGTTTCACATTTTAGTCGAGGTAACGTTGTCTTGTCTGAATGAAACTGTCGTGAACTGACTTTTTATCCAGTTGAAGACAAATTTATTTTGATAGACTTTAAGGATTCGGGTCGTTTCAAACTAGATATTTTAAGCAGTTGAAGGGGTTTTCAGCCATCGGACATCTGGCTCTGAAATTACAGAGAAACAAAACCAAGCGAACTTTCAAGCGAACACCTCGGAGAAAAACAGACTTTTTAAAACCGGAAATGTTGGTTCAAATTAAACTGAGCTCCAAATATTACAAAACAATCAAACACAAACTAGTCGTGTGTGTGTGTGTGTGTGTGTATCTGTATCCCCATGAATCTACTCACTTTAGCCCCATCATGTGAAGTCACATGTATTTGCCTTCATCAAATATGTATTCATGAAGTTCCTTCATCAGTTGAGTTCCCCCCCAAAGCTGGCAGAGCTACAATTTTGCAAAATCGTGCTTGTTTTATGTTAATACAACTCATCACTTTGCATTGATTGGTTGAATAGTTTCAAAACTGCAAAACACAAGCGTGCCTTCCGTCTCGAGTGGTTTATTAAAGCATTTCATCCTGATTTCTACAATCTGCCAGTTGATGATTTCACACAGTAATCTGGAACATTAGTTGCCGGCAGCGCGGCGCATGAGAACGTATACGGTGAAGAGGATGAACAGATGGAGACGAAGGTGAAGGAATCATATCGAGCAACGAAGCAGCCTCGTGTAAATCAGATATGTTTTGAACTTCAATTATGATTTTTTTATTTAATTTTTTTATCTAAACAGATGTTCCACTTCATGCAACTTGAAGGAAATTAAAAAGCCTTGTTTCAAACTCACATCTGCCTGAAGACATCAGCTCTCGTCTCCACATGAGCAGGTAGACTGTAAAATACAGACTTAGAATATACAATACTTTAAACAGGTGGCTTCTGTCTTTTATGCACAATTTGTGCTTTTCAACAAAAGATTTTTCCATTTGTGCTGGGACTTTTTGGTGGTATTCTTAACACTAATAAAGTGTTCATGGTACAAAGAGACTCTGATGGTGCTGAAGATTATTCTGCGTTGAAAAGGAACACGATACCTAATTTAGCAGGCCATTCAAATACAAGCAAGAGTGGACAGGCTGCCAGTTTCTGTGTGATTGAACATGAAATATGAATTCATCCCTCCGTCCAAACTTTGATCATCACTTTTTTTTTTAAACACAAAAATAAATTGATATTAGAAACAGACAGAAATGAGGCATCAAAAATAGAAAAGGTACCAAAAAAATTACCTAAGTGCACAACATTCATTAATATATAAGTATGTATTTAGTTATAGTACAGGTTAAATATGGAGGATGATGATTTATGTCAGATTTTTGTCTGTTTCTATGTTTTCTGGATATACTGCTTATTATATCTCCTGCAGTGGGCGTATATATATATATATATATATATATATATATATATATATATATATATATATATATATGTGTGTGTGTGTGCTATAATGAGGAACACCCCGATGCAGTTGCAAAGCGCAGTCCATGTTGTTCCTGTAAACAGCAGACGGCTGTGAGGATTTATATATAAATCACGTACGAGAAATACACAACACATGAGTGTCTTTCCACACGCGTGCTCCTGTGATTAATGTGTTTAATCGTCATATTGTGATTCATCGCTTTGCTTTTGTGCATGTGAGATATTCCGTGACACACGGCTCCGTGTTCTTCACGTACATCTCTTGTTGATTTATTGATCAGCCAGACCGGAGCTGCCTCCCGCCCGCAAAAAAACCCCTGTCAGTTTGTTTTGAATGCTCTGAATCCAAAACATAAAGCCGCGTGTCTAGCAGAACACACGAAAGATGCGGATCAGATCTGGTGCAGAGCCTGTGAAAGTGGGCCCCCCTCAAGGAAACAAGGAAAGGTCGAAGGTCGCCACACTCCGGACAGATTAGTCGTGACATCTGCTGGACGGCAACATATTTAGCTCGGCGGATGGAAATGGAAACGAGAATGATGGATGCCAATAGATTATACCAATCATCGGGCCATAGATCATTTGCTCTCAAAGAAAGAGAGACGGGGGAGGGGGGGAAGGGGGGGAGACTTTTGCCACCCTCACTGGGGTTGCCGTGGCAACGTGGCCATTCGGTCAAACTGATGCTGCTAACTTTTTTTCTGTTGGTCAAAGCTGGGAAAATATCAGCGTTTGAGTTGCTTCTGACAGCGTTCGCCTCATAAATATGGAGCGCAGCGTCTGGAGTTTTCTGTCTCGTTTAGATGCGTTTTCTTTTTGTAGAATAATCTGTTTTATTCGCTGCATTTAGTCGCCTTTTATAGGTTTATTGCTAAATGTCAGTCAGAACATGCATGAGCGCTGATAGCGCGTCCTCTTCTGTGGTTGTGCAGCGGTTGCGTTGGACAAGAAGAGACGTATTATCAGCCATGGCTTTGTAAGTGTAATATCAACACACACACACACACACACACACACACACACACACACACACACACACACACACACACACACACACATTAAAAGGACACTCCAAAGACCGGAAGCACATTCACTGGTGTGTTACAGTGTGTTACAGTGCGTCGTGTGTGCAGTGATTACATGTTAAATGCCATGTGTCATGCCGCTGCGCTGTGTTGGCAACGCATTTTGGTCTCTTGAGATGAATCATAAGTAGGTGATTTATTATGATTTATGTAATAATCTACCAGCTGTGGGTTGGGCTCGGGAACCCATACAAAGAATCAGAATCAGAACCATTTACTTGCCAGGTGTATTACACATACGAGGAATTTGTCTTGGCGGGTGGTGCATACATTAGACAAACAACAATCAACACAGTGCAGGAAATAGAAACATATTCAATTTTGAATATAAAATAAAGTATGAGGAAGTTAGCAGGGTAACGTTTTTAATCTGGTCCCTATTTTCCCTTTATTTTTTTTTAAATCAGGCAACTCCTCACCGTCAGTGTGCATCCACCAAAAGTGCTTGTTTTTGCCCCTGATGGTGGAAAAATATTATTTATTCATTTTTATTCATAATGAACATTGTGGAAAGAACCCTACAGAGAAATGAATAGTTTTCTTACCTTTTGCTTGATCTGGTCTCTTTATTTTTCGTGTCCAACCGAGTCTCACTCAAGGAGAACTCTTCTGAAATCTTGAGTGGGAAAATAGAAGATTATTCGTTGACATTGTTGCGAATACTGCTGCCCCTGTAAATCATACTCTCTATATTCTTCCCTCCGAATCTGTCTCCACCTGCAGACCACGACATCCCTCTCCCATGATTTGTGCTGCATAATAACGGTTCTTTTCACAGGGGATATTATTCTGTTTCTAGTCAGAAAGTGAGAAGAAAAAGAAGAAGAAAGTAGGAAGCCCATTTGGGTCCCTCTGCACACCGAGCCATTAAAGAGATCCGTGACATTTTGAGTTGTTGGGCTACTCGTCTTTTCCAAAAAACACTTCGCCAAACATTTGCTGCGACTCCCAGTTCAAGTTAAAACAATAACACAGGCATTTTTAAACCTTTTTAAACAGGATAAAACAAAATGTCCTCCCCAGAAAAGGCCATGATGATTATAGTGAGTCCAGTTTTTCACCCCCGTACCAAACACATACCTTTTATTGCTGAAAAGAAAGTGATGGTCGATCTATTCAAAGACACAAAAATCTTCATCCACGACATCCATGTGTCCAATAAAAGGCCGATTGAAAGAGAGGCTCTCTGTTGGTGATGATAGTTGAGAGCCAAACATTACACTCTGATTGGTTTAATTAAATGTGCCGGAGTGACAGCACATTCAGGGATGGTCATTTTGAAAACGATCACTGTAATCACACACTCGTTGTAATTGGCAATCTGATGTGACAGCAATTTCAATCAAATCACAGGATGGGCAACACTGACAATGTGTTCGTCGAATGCATGCCAGTTGAAACGTATTTGTGTTGATTTTATTTATTTTGTTTAGGGCGGTCCTGGTTGCAACTGGTGTTTAAAAGCAATTTCCGTTGCACTTTCGCTTCACATTAGCGTAATTCAGAAATTGATCAGCGCCCGAGATGTATTTATTTCGCTTTCCTCTCAGTAACAAAGAACACACACCGGAAAAAAAACACATTAACTTTACAAGTAAAAGGATAAGTTTGCATTTCTCAAATGGACATTGAAGGAGTCACCGGTTGCTTTCGTTGCTTTAGTTGCTTTAGTTGCTCTTCCCCTCGTATGCAACCCCACTGGAAGTGAAGGAGGCCAAAATTCACCACAATTAGACAAATCAAGTGGGTATCATCCATTTTTTACAACTTTAAAAATCCCTTTTTGTCTTCATCTCCCTCTGTAGAAGCCAAATAATAGATGAAGTAGAAGATTACACAATCTTATTTTATGCACAGCTACCTGCGTATAAGGAGTGTAAGAACAAATCTATCCAGTTGAGTATCTTTTTATAATGTTTTTGATACTTTATCGATTCCCCAAAAACACTCTATCGATATTTTATTAAAGATTCATGTGGTGGCACGGCGGAGATGAATCCACAAAGAGCGAGCGCGTCAATATTGAGAGTTTAAAGTTTGATTCCAATAAATAAAATTCACATTTTTCAATGAATCATATACCAATACACGGCAACGTAGATGCTCTTCGCCACATTGCCTATTATATGTTGACGCTTCAGTAGGATCATAAAAAAACTATTATATAGAAGAATCGAAAGACCTTGCAAAGAAAAGGCGAGAAAATATGACAAGTAGCTCTTTCTTTATTAGTCTACACCTGCAAATGGAGGCGGTTCTTTTCAGTTTCACAATGTTCCTTCAGGGTTCTACGTGGAGCGTTGCCATGTGAGCTGCCTCTGTAAGCGAGAACATTGCTATTGATTCCTGCTCAGCTAAATGTAAGCGCTTCTAAGGGGAGCTGATGACAGCGCATGTGACAGCCGCTCATTCCAGGAGCACAGCAATATTTTCTCTTTGCAACGTTTGTGTGGTAATTTAGCCGTCTAATGATGTTGTACTAAATGAGTTCTGCTTTTAAACTCGCTAATGCAATCCACAGTTTTCCTGCCGCAGAATAGCCGGGGACGTGAGTCACTCTGCCGTCAAGAGTTTCTAACTCATCAATCACGATTTAATTAGTTTGGGTCTCGGTAGACGTCTCCATCCTGCCAAGAAAACGGAACATTTGAGAGAAACAGTCAAACTTTTGGTGTGGAATTGGAGAGAAATACACAAAATATAGGCTCCTGGCAGCTGAATACATATTTCTGACATAAAGTAAGTTTTTTTTTTTTAACGGGACGAGGGTTAGAAGCGATGATTTGGCTGTGACTGCAAGAGGATTTTATTTTCAGTTTCCTTAAACCTCTGTGCAACCTCCAAACGGCTTCAACTTCCACCGCCTGTCACTCATTTGGATATTGAGCTACAGTATATTCATAATTGCCTTACATGATATTTTCTCAAACGAGATTACATCAAGTATTAATTGAGATCATTTGGATGAAATTGAATTTGCTCATCCATTTACAGAGTGCAGAGAAGGGGCAATTTGCAATTGTCTTGTTTTGATATGGCTCTCCCTCCTGAGCGTAGATTTGATTGACAGATACTGGACGGATGGGCGGGCCAGTGTGACCGAGGCTGAGGAACACCGTGGAACTACTTCCTGGAGACTTTTGGAGCACTGTGATTAAATTCAGCCGCGAGTTTATTTAAAAAAATAAAACAATCAACATTTCAAGTTGAAATAAATCTAAAATACTACAAATATTATGCCATCTGACTTCAAACAGAAATGGTGTTCAAGGAGCACATTAAACACCTAATGGACGATACACTAAGTGTAATTGACACAAGTGGAGTCCTCAAATGTAGTGCAAAATTACTCACATTTGAGTAATTTATGCCACTTGTATTCCATTTAATTGAGACTTTCATCAGAAATGGATTAATAACCGTGAAGAGTGGTTCACGGTGTGTTTTTTGGTAATTTCATGAGTGGCATATTTGTAAATATGTACTTTTAAATCACTACAACATACAGCAGACAAGGGGCATGACGTTGATATCTGATCATGAGGACCTGCATTGCATGCATTTTGGTTTTTAAGTTCATATATTGTTTTCATTTGATGCGTGTTCCAAAATAAATCGGCTGTTTTTCATGCAGAGAAGCTAAAAACTGAGTATGATGATGAAGGCAGGGCTCAACTTGGAACCTTTTAAAAAGTGGTGGCCAGGCTGGAAACTACGCTAATGATCATGGTTTCCATTTTTAATCACCTGATATTTTTTTAGTAATTAGGAAATGTCAGCTTGAGAACGAAAATGTGAGCGGTTCATCCGGTTCTTTTTCCGTTGAACCAATTCCCCACACGTACGTGCAGCGATTTTTACTTTAAAGCGGTATTAAAAAATCACTAATTGCTGTCCCTATTTTGGGGACTGGAGCCATTGGGGACTGGAGCCACGTCCTGCTAAAGGACCCCTCGTGAAGTCTCCTAAACTGGTAATGGGACTGGCCCTTTAAGAACTCCACGACCCGTTGATTGATTACGCCTGCAGATAATTACAGCTATTTGTATATTTCCATATGTATGTAGTTGTTGATTTACTCATTTGAGATGTGGAAGTCGTTGTCAGAAGGCCGACGTGGGGAACCTTTTATGATAAATGACGGTATCTATCGGAGGCAGCGGCGCGGGACCGGGTTATGACTAAGGTCACTCCAGATGGAGTTTGCGGGGCTCTAGGTGCTCGCGAGTCGGTGTCATCAACATAGATCACGGAGCCGCCCGGATGACCGAGCCGCTCCGACGCCTTTTAACTGCTGCGACAGAAAGACGACGAGGAAGATGGAAGAAGAGGGTTGTGTGTGTGTGTGTTTTTTGCTTTTGGCGCGTTTGCAGCTAAATGAAGGTTGAGAGATAAAGGCCGCCCTGACGGACTGTGTTTGGTGTTTAAGAGCACAAGTAGTGGACCGGCTTGGCCTCCCTTCAGCGCCTCCTTGATTTATCATAAGTGGAACACGTTACCGCCGGCCGCGTTTAGTGTGGCCAGACAGAGTACCCATCTCCCCCTCCACTCCCACACCACCCCGTGATCGTTATGTCATTTGTTTATGATCCACCGCTCTCTCATAATGGCTCGTTTGGCGTAATGCTATCCATCAGTCTTCCCAATGGCCTACTTTCACATAGACACCTTTTCCCCTCCTCTGTGATGCATTAACACAAAAATGTGTTAAACCAACGATTGACTTTGAAATAGCGATATGAGGACGTAGGTGTGTTTTCAGAAAGGCAGAGCCATTTGCGCTCAAGAGGACCGTAATGAGTCCTACGACTATTTGGCAAGTGCATCCGGCCTTATGTTTTTTTTTTGCCAGATCTTAACGCGGGCGAGAGGGGAAGTTGAATGCGTTTAGGTAATCAACACAGTGGGCTTAAAAGTGGCTGTGGATTTCAGATTCAGGACGTATACCTATGCGATGGTTGAGGCGGGTAAAAATCATAATTGTGTATGTATTATCAGCCAAATAGAAAATCAACTCCCTTATCTGCTGCTCTTTCCTCTTGGCATTTTAGACTTTTCGTTTATTTGTTTTTGCACGGAAACTACATGCTCTTATCCTTCATTTTCACAAAAGTGGCACGGCAACCTTGTTAAAATCCCTCATTTTATCTGAGGGCCGCGGCGGGAAAATGTCAAGGTATCACATAAATCACGCCTCCGTCGCACACGGCGGCTTAAACGCTGAGCACTGTCCACGGGCAGAAATAACTCCACATGAGCACAATACCTACTGACATTTGCTGTCTGTAGCAAATAGATTCTCTAATAATTATTTGAGCCTTTTTGAGAAA
This sequence comes from Myoxocephalus aenaeus, assembly GCA_038501785.1. NCBI lineage: Eukaryota > Metazoa > Chordata > Actinopteri > Perciformes > Cottidae > Myoxocephalus > Myoxocephalus aenaeus. Next base: position 1,359,392 of record JBAMJR010000047.1, on the reverse strand, counting down.
GTTATTGCATGTGACAGAGGGCGCAATATAAGGGATTGACTGTTTCATTTGCAGCGACATGGCCTGACCTCTTTCCCAGGCGCACAGCCACTCTGGTTAGCAGGAAATGTCATAATGCTCTTGTGCCGATCACCCGTGCACAGGTCACCAAGCGTGGTGGGACCGATAGAGGCCTTATAATAACCTTTACGTGCTGATGCGAGGGAGGGACGGGAGTCTCGTGACGCTCCAATGACGAGTTGGAAGCATGTTCTTTGCCCTTAAAGCCATAACCAGACTGAGCGATTGTTATATAAAACTGTAAATCATAGCTTGTTTTATGAAAAAAAAGCCCCAAACTGCTGTATTTGGATGTATTGAAACACCATAAGTAATATACAAGTGAAATATATGGTTTGGTACATGAGAAAATTCAAATGTCACAGATTTGCGCAAATGTACCCCAATGCAAATTTTGGAAACCTCGCCTAAATTGTCTTTGTACTAAACCCTCTCTAACTTTGTTCTGCTTCACTTTATCAAAGTCAACCGTTGCAGAGAGAATGTTCACATATTGTGTTATGGTTTGGGTTAGAGAATGTTCACATATGGTGCTATGATTTGGGTTAGAGAATGTTCACATATTGAGCTATGATTTGGGTTAGAGAATGTTCACATATTGAGCTATGATTTGGGTTAGAGAATGTTCACATATTGAGCTATGATTTGGGTTAGAGAATGTTCACATATTGTGTTATGATTTGGGTTAGAGAATGTTCACATATTGTGTTATGATTTGGGTTAGAGAATGTTCACTATGGGTTAGAGTTGGACCTTACAGCTGCATCATTTAAAGAAATAATCATCCTGAAAGTGATTTTCTTCTAGGCGGACCTGAAACCTTTTCATTTTTTCTGTGTGTCATCTTCATTTACTCTTAACCAGTAACATATAGACATATGTTTACACATCTGAACAAAATCTCAAAAATGTGTACCTTTTATTATAACACCAAAATTATTCAAATAGCCATAGTGGTTGCAGAGATACACCCTTTTTAGTTTGGGTATGCAATTTTCGAGGAAAGGGCCTAAAAAAAGGGCCTGTTCTATTGGTTAAAGCAGCCGATTAAGTCAAATCAGTTTAAACGTGGAAGAAAATGACACATTTTGCAGCTACAGGAACCAAATAATAAAATATTTCTCTCACAGCAAGACTCTTAAACTTCTATTCACGATGCATTTGCGATGAAGTGGCTAACAAGCAGGTAACAGCATGCATATCACCCATTGGGAGCGTGACAGCACTGGATCCCGCTGTCTTGAAACCTGCATCGCTGAGAGACTGTGCATCTGATTAAACAGTAGGAGTGACGTGCCTCTTTGTTTTTGTTTTTACATTTCAAATAGAGCACAAGATTTACATTCAACCTTAAACCAACTAGCCTGGAAGCTGACACTGCTGTGTGTCTTTCCTCTTTTAGCATTTGCAATGTGGCAGAGCTGCCACGAGAATTTGCAGCGACACCTCTGAGAGTCGGTTCTCGTCTGGAGCTCTGAGGGCTTTTTTTTTGGGGCGGTTCAGTTTTTGGCCAAGATGTAGTTGACCATGTAAGATTTCCATTGGCTCACATTCGGCATTCTTATAAACTGCAGCACAGATGGCGCTTCATAGAGGTGCATACAAACGCATTCGGATGTGAGAATAAAATTACAGAGTGCTTAATATTTGGGGAATATGTCCATTGGCAGAAAGACTTCCTCTCGGTTGATTCATGTGCCGAAAAAAGGAACCAGACTTACCGTGGCTGCCAGATCACCGGTCCATCAAGGCTTTACCTAAAACATCCTGCCAACACGGCACTTTTGGCGTTGCCCTCTCTGCGTTTTGAGTTACCCCCCCAAAAAAAACAACACTGCAACTCTGAAATCCTTTAACTTAGCCCAGGCCATGTGGGCTGCAGAGCGATGTGGCAGCGGACCTGGCGGCGGCGGTGGAGCTCTTCTCTGGCAGCGGGAGACTCGAACACGGGGAGCTCGCCAGCAGCATCGAGCCGTAAGATGGGGGAGTGGGGGGGGGAGGGACGTCGGCAGATGGGTCGCAGGCACGCACCTTCATTATAACTGCTGCACACTGTATCATGACACCCTGTGGGCTTTGTCACACACACACACACACAGTGGAAATACACTGGCACGCGTTCACAGCTGGATCTGTAATATGGAAGTGGTAACGGTTGTCACAAAGGAGGCGACCTATCAGCTCCTTTGACTCAAGAAAAAAAAGAAAGTAATCTGCTGCAGCTGTTGCTCAGTTAACAGGAGACATGTGCCGTGTCTCAATCCGGATACTTCCATGTAGCACACAGTGCGTATACTTACTTGTGTGGCGGGTGAATTTCAACATGCATTTAATATGCAGAGGGCTCTGTCAGCTCATTTAACATGGAATATGTCCCACCAATGAGAACACACGCACAGCATGCATGCTCTTTGGTCATATTTGTGTGAACTGACAGCCTGTCTTTGAAGCCGCACGAGTAAACAGAAGACGTTTGACGTGCGCGTCGTATCAGACTGCCGAGCTGTAATTTGTCTGCGGTGACGGACAGGTGCTGCCGTGCGATTTTCGGCCCCGGCCGACGAGCGCTTAGCCGAGGCCCAAGCAGCTTTCGCATGTGTTCATTAGCGAATGCCGGGGAAGCTTATCATTCTGAATGGCCTCATTAGTGATAGGGATTAATATGCGGCAAGTTCATTAGAGAGACAGGCGGAGGAGTGTGTTGCCAGAATTGCAACAAGGCTGCCGGTCTGGACCGGCCCTCGCCTCTCGTGTTGTTTCAGCCGCTAACAACAAAGCCTCGCACAGGTTTGATCATTTTATCGCGGCAGATGACACGGCGTTTTATTAGGGTTGAGGATGAATAATAACAAACACTTGTTGGAGTTTGACGGCGTTGAAGGGAAATAAACAGCGCAGTTTTCCTTTTCCATTAATTCTGCCGCGCTGCGTAACAAATGATTGTGGCTATTATGTCGCTATTAAGGTGGAGCCTTACACAGACAAAATGTCTGGGGGTTTTAATTGCTGTAGCTGCCCTGACAGCGCTGGGTAATGGTAATGAATCACAAGCCGCACACCGGGAATAGACTTTCAAGTGTGGTATATGGTTTAATAACTGACTTGCAGCATGCTATCAACAAACTACAGTGTTTGCTCAAAGTATAGACTTACTTTTGAAGGCATTTTCTTTCTAAAAGTATCAAGTTCAAGATCAAAATCGTTATTCTACCCGGTGGAAGTTCGGGGCACGCATTGTTTGCCTGTTAGATTGAGCAATCCATACTGGGAAGTGGTCTCTTTGCATTTGCATGACTCAGAGCTGCTGGTGGTCCACTGCATGCTCGTCCTGTGCCAATAGCATGCTGAGAAAGGGGACTTGTGCTCCACGCTTCTGTGCAGCACATTAAATATTAATTGCAGCGCTATTGTGTGTTCTTTTATTCATTTAATATTTCCCCAACCAAAACTCGACGCCTGGCTCGAGTTAAAAAGTTCAGTGGAGCGTGTTGTGTCTTCATGAAGGGGTTTAAAATGCCCAATGGGTCAGGAAAGCCCCCGCAGATACTCGTTGTTCCTTCCGTCTTCACACTAAACCCAGAAGAAACCTCCTTTGTACCGATGTGCTAATCCAGGATGTTGTGCTTGTTGTGCTATTGACTTTGTGTGATATCCTATTATTCATTTTATTTTAAAGTGCAGACAATACTCTTAATAATCTTGACCCGACCTCAGAGAGAATTAAGCACCAGAAGCATAGAGCCTAAGAGTGCTGAATTTAACTTGACACATTAAATAAATGTTCCTATATTTTAAAGTTCCCTCAAACTTCAGCACATAAATGGAAATAAGCCGGTATATACCACCGGGTATGAAAATAAAGGCTTGATTTACAGCACAAAGGAGGTCAGGAAGGAAGTTATATCCCCGGTAGCAGAACATGGTGGATGGTGGAATAACCGAAGAGATTGTGGGGGAAAAATAGCTCCTGATATGACATCATACACATATTTGCATATTTTCTGTACATTTCTAATTATTCAACACGTGCTTTCTACATTTCCTGTTTCCTTACTAAACATGAATTTGTTCCTCTTTTTATTCTCTCTATTTAATTGACTTTTACATGAGATGTAAACAAATGTGTTGACAGATACAAAGTTTTTGCAATTTGCAATAATTTAATAAACACTTTTTGATATAGTTAGGACTGTAGAAACATCAGCAGGAGGCTGATACTTAACCTTTCGTTCTTTTTTTTCTCTTTTCGAAATCAAAGATCCGAACTCGCATTCGGTTATCTTTGTTGCACTCTCCAAAAATGTGCAGAGAACATGGCATCCGCCCACCGCCGGCAGGGCATTAGTATGCAACAGATGCTGCGTGGCATCAATGTTTCTCTCTCTCACAAAGAACTGCAACGGCGCCTCGCAAACAAACTCAACTGCAGATGTACTTGACAGCAGGAGAGCGAGCCGACACAGGTTGAAGCAAGCCAGCTCTACTGGGCTCTGCTTGTCTGATACCTGTCTCTTGCCCGGGCTTACAGTACATTTGGGCTGCCAGAGGTTATACACCTGTTGTGGAGATAACAAAGCAACTCAAGGAGAGTAGTTTCACATATGAGCCTTTCATAAATAATCCTTCAATTCTGCAGGCGGCCAACACTTTCACTTCCTGCCGGGAGGATTTTTGGAACGACGCTTCATCTGTTATCTCCCCGCGATCGCGCTCTTCCCCGATGCATTTCTGGTGGCCACTGGGAAAGTGGGAGTCATTTTGGACAGCAAATGATGTTCAAAATATGCCACGGCCTGCTGGATAATCCGACGTGATCCACATTTAATACGCCTTGAGCGTCTTTGAGAGACGGATGAGCAGTATTTGATGCATAATTCTCTGCCGTCATCGTGGAGATGGAAAAGCCGGAATGACCACTCAAAATCATAATGCTAGCTGTGATTAGTGCTGACCTTTCCCTCTTGGAGATGGCAGAATACAAGCCAAAGAAGGCGATTCACACAAGAGCTCTTTATTCTGGTGACGAGGCTATTTTGATGGAATGTCAGCAGCAAAACAATTCAGAGATCAAATGTGATCTTCTTCTTGAATGAGGCCCTAAATCTGTGGCTTACTTACAACCGCGTGCATCCGTCATGATCATGAACTTTGTGCCTGAACATAGTTATGAGTCACACTGTTATTGTTTCAACATTTTTGGGAAGCGGCATCTGCAACTGGAAAAAAACACACACACACAAAACATGCCAAAATAACAAGCAGGCAGTGGTTGCAATGGCTATATCCCCACACACACACAAACACACACACACACACACACACTGCAGATAAACCTGCCTCAAGATTAAATTCACACCCCAATTGAAATGCTTTATTTATATGGAAATAAACAGCATGATCGCAAAAGTTGGCAAATGAGCGCGTGATGAAAGCGCAGCAGCGCCCTGCTTTTCCAGCGTCTTGCCGCTCCGCAGACATAATGGCGCCGCCGAAACCTTTGACCTGAATAACAACAACGTGCATCCCCGCCATTGTAACGTGAGCGTAATGGATTTTCCCCTCGTAGCTGTTTTAATGGACTCATTAGCATGAGGAAATGAGTAAATACAGTGCATGTGCTATCTAAAAAATGGCAGGAAATGAGGAATTTCATTGGCTGGATGGAATTTATTTCTGAAGAAGACGAGTGAAGCTGACACCTGTGTCAGTTTTATTTTTTTCCCTCCAGCCAAAATGGAGCACAGCATGTCTGACTCACGGGGAGATGAATAACTTTTCTTTAAATGTATTTTTTTTTTTTTTTCCATCACGCCGTTAAACTTGCTGAGACATTTAACTTTAAATTGCTCCTGAAGCCGAGGCCTGATGAAGTCTGTTACGAGAGTTTTGGGGGAGCTGAGACTCAGGACATGGACAGTCGTGTTATTTCCTCTAAATTACACCTTCTACTTTCTTTCCCAAACATATTTATTATGGGGGCAATAAAACCTATATTAATGTTGTGGCATTTGGGGTGATGAATGGCGCTCTACATAGTCCATCCATATGGTCCAAATTAAGGTTTCATTTCATTATAACTTCTGCAGACGCGTGAATAAAACATTTCAAGGTCAGCTTTGTAAATGACTATTCGCTAACCTCCTCGCTAACTGTCTTTCCAATTTTTAGTTTAGCAACACATCGATTTGCGCAATTGTAGCGTCACAATCATAACTATGTATAGCAGGCTTTTACACTTTAGATTTCTACACATGCAAACCTATAAAGACAATACAAGAGCGAACATGTAAAAATAGTTTGAAACGTATCTTCAATCATTAGCATGTCTAGCTAACTAGCTTGCGTTTGTAGCTTCCATTCGCTAACTGCTTCTAGTTTTGTAAACACCGTAACAAAAATACCTCTTCTGGTCAGAAACATTTAAAGGTGTGTGAGTTTATCTTATCAATAAACGGGTCACTTTAGCTAGGGTGACCAGACGTCCTCTTTTTCCCGGACATGTCCTCTTTTCGAGACCTAAAAAAAGCGTCCGGCAGGGATTCCAAAAACGTCCGGGATTTTGCTACGTCCGGGAAAATAGTTATTACCCCCTTACAAGTTTTGATTCATTCATAAAACCAACAGCTTTTTGAATTCCAGTCACTTCTGATGAAAAATGAACAAAGTCAACCGCTTATTAAACTCGGTCGGAAGAAAAAGCAGTTTGTTTATCCGTGTGTACACATTTGTTACGGCAAACACAGCATGAATTATAGAAACAAACACGTTGCCTGTTTAACTTTGGCGAGGAGGGAAAATGGATTTCCAGCTGTTCAAGTGAAGTCAAACCAAACAGAAACCATTAAAGACACGCTCTGGACAAACACAAACAATCTGGGCAGCAGCACAATTGCTTGTCTTTTACTTGCGCGGTGTAATTTATTTCTATACCGTGGGAGATAAAGTGCAGATCTTTCCCTTTTGGCATGACAAAGGAGGGCAGATACGCAGTTCATTACGGGCGGGCAGATATAATGTAAGTTTGGAGGGATAAGGAAAGGACAGCACCGGAAAAACAAACACACAAATGAGTTGCGGGTCCTTCAAGAAAGTATGAACCCCATAATGGTGGAAATATAGTGCCCTCATGAATGGCACTCTTTGTACATGTAAATATACATGATATGTTATTAATATTACATCTTCAATTGCAGTATGAATACAAGCTCAGGCGGTTTAATACGAAATGCATTTTTTTGCAATCTTACATTGTATGAAAACGGATGATTTAAAAAGACAAACATGCTGCTGAAACTCTTTTCCGAAAACTGATATTTATAAGTTACTAATTTGCAATAGCAATATTATGTATGAGTGAACTCAATTCCTGCAGATTACATATTTTTTTATCAACGTAATGAGGAAAGCTAATGACCTTAATGAGCGTTTCTGCCAAAGTTTACTGGCAACATCTTTCATTTGTTTTCTGTACAATGTCTTCCGGTCATTTAAACATAATTAGCATTTTTATCATTGTGTTTAAGCACTCAAAGTACTTTAATAAGGTCAGGGAAAGTTCACTGTCTTTGGCTAACTGATAAAACTACTGCAGCATTATACTTTTTCAGGATTTTACAAAAAGCAAGATTTTACGTTTTAGTAAGAGTAAGTGTATCGTACAATAAACGTGACGAGCTCAATGTAATTACAACCTTTAGTTTTTCCTTTAATAATTCACAGAATTAATTCTATCTCTTGGTACATGACAGCAAACATTAATAACAGTTATACACGGCTCGATAGGTTAATATGTGTGCCTGCTAATCCCCGAAGAGTTAATCTGTGCATTCAAGATCATCCGTGCAACAGTATTGTAATAAGTGACAATACAAATGGAGAAGAATCCGTTTCTCTGAAGTAAACTCGTACCATGTCATCACAGACATGCATTTTGTTTTTAGCACACATTCTATGATGAATATAACTATAATCCTCGCTCTCAGTAATCCTTAAGAAATGATGGAATTAGACTTAATGGTGGCGGTATCACAGCAAACACTTTGCATTTTGAGAATAGCTACTTACTTTTGCACAAATGGAAAACATCATGGTTCAAGGAACAGGAGCAGTTGTGTTTATCTCAGTTTGTAATTACACAGAAATGCTTTCGGTGCTGCAGTAAAAAATGTTTAAAACATAAGCCCGTAAATAAAATGTGTTTTTAAAATGAGGAGAACTCTCTCATACACACACACACACACACACACACACACACACACACACACACACACACACACACACACACACACACACACACACACACGCATGACAACAACATTCCCAAACCCTTAGCTTTGATTTACATGTTGTTTAAATCTATAGGATTGTAGAACAGAGAAAATAGATTAATGGTAGGCAGCAAACATAGAGAAAGAATGATTATGCAACACGTGTAGCACGTCGGATCTCCGGAGAATCAAACAGTTTTCACGTCTGTGTTTGACAATTAAAAGCCATTAGATCACAATGAAAAAGCAATTTTCAACTATTTGTGCCGAATTCAATTGGAAATCATGTCGGAGGTGCAGTTCATTTAGTTTCCTCTCGAGGATACCGGTTAATGTGCATCCAGTCTTCTCTCTCTGCCGCCTCTATACGCTCTCTCTCGCATGAGATGCCATTTTGAAAAAGTTCAATACAATGGGCATGAGGAGGCGGAGACGAGAGGGCTTTTTGGGGTTTCGTTAAGTGCCGCGAAGAGGAGCGTGGTGGTGTGTTTCTAATGCAGAGGATGAAAAGTGCTTGTGTAATGTAGCTAACGTTTTGTCTCTGGCCGACAGCCGGCATCTCCAGTTGGAGACTTTAGTCGCACAGTGCAAAGTTACTTGGAAGGATTGTCTCTGATAGCTGGATCGATCCTTGCGATTTCATAAAAGGACCTCCAAATTAACAAAGATTGACAATCGACCGACATTGAAGATTCAAATCGACTTCCTGTTGACCTCCCGGCCACTTCCTGTTCGCCCCGCCGATCGTAAACCAAACGACACCCTCTTTCCTCCAGAGCCTGAACACGACCGGCCGGCGTCCCTTCCAACCAAACCTCACACAGAGGTCACCCCTCATAAAACACTGTGGACGATACACATGACGGCTCAGGTAGAAAATGAATGACGAAGGATATTATTATTACACTTTAACACAAGCGAGCGGAGTCGAATTAATGGCAGTCAATCTCATCCAACCTTTGTGTTTACGACTGACTCTTCCTGCAGGGTCGCAATTGATTCCGAATAAAAAACAGTATGATGTTACGACAATTTTGATAATGCACTTAAAAAGAAATACACATCCTTTACCACTATTAGTTTCAATGCTCCATATAGAAGTTGACACAGGAGGGCCTCTCATTTATTGTCACACATTTCTTATATATATATATTCTTCATATGTTCAGTTTATAAACCCTTTGTTTGTTGAAACGGAGGCTTCCGCTAATAACGGCAGATTAATTCATGAAACACACTTTTGAAGGATTATAAAAAGGGAAGGGATTCTGCTGGTGCATGATATGACCGTGTGTTTCATTTAAATGTAAATGAAAGAATAGCCTCAGACGCGCGTGTGACGGCCGGGCCACGTCTACTGCTTCTTTAGGACTCCCACTCCTTGCCGGTGTACTTAATAATAATGTGTCACTGAAGGCCACGTCTACGATATTGATGACACTGAAGGCAAGACCTGTCTTTGGCCAAGTATTTCTTCCCTTCCGCCTCATAAAAATAATCTTTAATCTTATTCATAGGTGATGTGCCTTATGGCCACTTCAGATCAGAGATTTGTGCGGAGACATACCGTCGCTGTAGAATCACACGGTTCCTCATCTCGGGTTGTCAGAGGCGGCTTGTTGAGAGTCATCGGATCGCAACCCGTTGCTTTTGAAATGTGTGTTCCAGGCTCACGTCTGTTTCCGTAGCCAATAAAAAAATGCGGCACGTTTTTTTTGTCGGATGTTGGATGAAAAAGAAGCCAATGAAAAGAAATCCACAAACCCTCTTCCACGTTGCAGAAGCAGAACGTGTGCTGAGTTATGTCTGATGAACACAACTTTCACTGATGTCGTTAATATCGGGCAACATTAACAACTAGATGACGCGACCGGTGGCAGACGTCTCCGATCTGACAGTTCACTTGTTAAGCTGTTTGTTTTATCTGTCGCCAAGTAGCAGGCGGCTGACACAACTGCTTCATGTTTGTGCAAATTACTTTCCTCAGTTTCCCAAAGCATCTTTAACATTGAAGAATGTATTTCTAAACTAATGCTTTACATTGGAAAACGGCAATAAAGAAGGTGCAATTGACCTTTAAAGTTCCTCGTTCATCATTAAATGAATGCACAAGGTCACTCGAGGACATTTTACACTAAATAAATAAACATAAATAAATGAGCTAGACTTCGCTTACGACCCATTAGACATCCTGCACTGTTTGGACTAAACAGGGAGCATCGCACTTTGGGCTTGACGAGTAAACCAAATAAATGAGAATACGTTTTCTTCCTTCTAGGATCCATTGTTCCCGGTGTCCTGGAGTCCCTAGATCTGTCATTAATCCCGCTGTTTGGATCAAGGTGACTCTCTCATTGCTTCGATGCATTTTCTTCCCGTGACACGGTTTCATCCAAAGCACAATGTGCACTTCAAGGGACTCGTTCGTGCCACTTAACTGCATCCCCGCTGGTGCTTGTCGGGTCAAATTGAAACTGAAACGTACGCAATTAGCAGGTATATTTATCAGAGAGCACATCATTTGAAAATAAAGTGGGCATAGCGCCGGGTCACTCCATGGGTGGAAGCCGCTATTTAAGGGTGTAAACTGTGACAACTAGCTGTTTAAATTCCATGTTCTCCATTTTTGTTGTTGTAGCTTTGACAGGTAACCCAGGTCATATTTTTCAATTTATCACTCCATTGCGTGAAAAACCCACAATAAATGTTCATCGATAACTATAGGCCTAGAGGCACTGCAGCGGTTCATATGCCGCCCCTTCATCAACAAGCATGTGTTCCTTCAACCTGTATCCTCAGTCATTTTCATTGTTGCACAACTCGGCACCTCATGTCTACATCCGATGGCCGACATGTGGCGCTCAGGGCAAATGACTTCTGTAAATTGATTGATTTGGTCAGTTAGTGCTTTATTTATTGCCCCTGTTTGTCCCGCAGGGCAATACAACCGCACTTCCATCATTTCATATCTCAATAATGATATAAATCACAACTTAGCATGTTTTCTGGTAGTTCAAAAAAATTGTCGATAAGAGATGACCACATGGTAATGCCTATTTTTATATAAGATAAAATAAGATAATCCTTTATTAGTCCCGCAGTGGGGAAATTGCAGGATTACAGCAGCATTGCATGCAAGAGACACATAGTAAAATAAATAAACATTAAAACAGTAATAAGAACAGTAAAGAAGAATACAATAGCAATATTAAACATACAGACGGAATTTTTTAATTTTCTAATTGTATTAAGATAGTATAAGTGAAGTTATAGAATATAAATGTGTAAATATTTTTCAGCCATGCACTGCCTATGTTCACATGCTCACAGATGCAGAGGCAATATTTTGATTTAACTGAGATTCTTGGAGAAGTATGTGCTTCGTTAGCAATTTAAACGACGTCATTGTGTCTCACGATTTCTCGGCCGATGATTTCATCCTGATACGATGCTACTAAAAGATGCTACATTATGATATTGATTATCTCCCCAGCCAATACGTGTCAGTAGAAGGTCCCTTCTGCTACTCAGTTAACTCACGTAAGCCTCAAGGAGAGCGGCAATGTTTTATCTGCATCTTTAAACACATATTGAGAGGAAGAATGGATTCATCAGCGATCTCTAAGCACCAACAACTTGGAGCTAAAGGAAGGACACTCGGAGGGGTTTGTCTGTTTTTAGATTTACTTGCACTATTGTCGCAGGAGTCCGCTCTCCTTTCGGGGATAAGGCCATCAATCTCTCTCTGTCTCGCTCACACTTTCTGTCGGCCTCGTTCTCGGTCGATGCAAAGACCGGTTTTGTTTTCTCAGCCCAGACTCCTCTCCACCTCATGAAACCTCACGTAAGTTATTAAAGTCACTGCTGCTGTTCTTCCATAATAGCCCCAGACAGGTTATGAGATCAGCCCAAAGAGTTAATTTAAGATAAATGAGCCACGCTGATTTATTTTATCCTTTCAGATTGTCAAGGTGAGATATAGCAAAAATAGTCACAACATTGTATTCCACCTATAAACGATGTGCCTGCTTCTTCTTTGGCCTTTGCAGCAATCACAGTAATTATTGGCTGTGTGTACTGTAGCTGTGTATAACAAGGACAAATGTCATTGAGATTTCTTACCGAGATAAATGATGCCAGGCGCCTGTTAAAGAAAAGTAATTAACTCCGCTATACCTATGGCATTGTATTGCTGTGGCTGCGGTGGCGACCGGTGTTTCATTTATTCTATGAATACATCAGCGAAGAACAGGCGGCGTGGTCAGATTAGGTTATCTGCCAAACAAATAAAAGGTGAAACCAAACAGTTAAAAGAAAAGAAAAGTAAACTGCTGTGTAAATCATGGAAACATTTATGAGACATAAACTCCTGCGAAGGAAGATACAAGTTTAACATATGAGTGGATTATATGGCTTTATATTAGTCCTTGTAAGCGTTAATTAATAGGCAATAAGGCCCTTATAAGTCCTCATAAGATGCTTATCCTTGTGGTTTTGTGTTAATAAGACTATATACGCATTATACGCCTGTTCATTGTAAGATGAAGATATTTATGAGCACTTGTTAACAGTTTATAGACACATTTACAGGTTTAACAATGATATAACAGTCAAGTTAAACTCACTAAATGTGTTTGTAATGCCATTATAAGAAACTTAAGGCTTGTATTAACATTCTTACAAAGTACCCATATTTATGATATTATCAATACGTATATAGTCTTATTACTCATAATGATGTCATCAGCATCTCATGAAGTCTCATTATGGCATTCAATACCTATTAACTAGCTAACTAATATGAATTGAAATAACAATTTCATCCTCTAACGTTTCTAACGCCATCACAAGGTCAAAATTTAAATTAGTCCAAAACATTTGACTGAATTACCTGCAAAACTAATGACCTTCCCATCAGCTGTACTTTGTATTTAGTGCTAAATACGACGATTAGCATGCTACAACATGCTATGTATACTAAGAATGTGTTCACACTTCAGTGCAGACTGAAGTATGAAAACCAGTGTTCATCTATTTCACACTATTTTCTTATAGCAGGGCCTAAAACACACGACCTGATTTGTCTCGTGTTCACTCAGCGTGAAATTCTAACAAGTGCAAGAATTATAGAGTTAAGCAGAACAAACGCAAGACACCGAGTTGAGACCATTACAGTTTAATGTCCGCTGTCCTCATGAATCAGGCACCCTGCGCTGGGAATCGTGGGAAGGTGGGGGCGCCTACGACTTTTCCCAGAGGGCCTTTTCTCAGTTTGGCATCCCCAAGGTGAACATCCTATTAACCCCTCAATGTTTGTGCAGAGACAGATTGGGTCATTTGCGTGCCAATGGACCGGAAGGCTTTTTTGGAAAGTTACACCGTCACACGCATGGATCTCTCTCCCTCACACACACACACACACACACACACACACACACACACACACACACACACACACACACACACACACACACACACTGAGCAGCATTATGGTGGCTGCTGTTAGCAGTCTGTCCACTCTCCACAGCTCTAAGAAGCTTTGGTATAGGCTAAAAATATATTGCATATAATAAATATGCTTTCAAATGATGGGTGGCAGTAATAGCACTAGATAAGTCTGGCAACAATAAATAAGGTAGCCTATAGTCTGATATATCTTATTCATCTCTGCCATAAACCTGTATTATACCAAAAAGCTTTTAAACACAGATCAATGGACTGTAGTTTATTTGGAGTTGGTATCACATACACTGTCCTGCTACTGTGAATACACACCAAGAAAATGTGTGTCCAGCTGCTTTAAGAAATAATTTAGCATTCCTTAAAAATGAGAAGTATATATTCTGTTTTTAAGCATCCTCTATACAGCCTTTGTCTTTAACCCTTCAGGGTCGTAGGCCTTTTTCTCGATTTTACATAATTTCTTAAATTCACCTTTTACAGGCACTTGCATATGAGATATAGATCCATGTGTTGCATCAAACATTGCAGAACAATCTCAGTTCTCTATATAATGAGGCACCATTGTCCTAAGGCACAGTGTAAAGAAATGGCCCTAAAGCTGAAGAATTGAAGTTCGATTTTAGAAATTCTTTATATCTCTTGTGAAAACATACTAATATATTATATTAATGAGGGATCATTGCTGGTTTTGGTCTTTTCATTGAATTTGAAGACGTTTAGAATAAAAAATAAATAAAAAACGTCATTCCTATTCGACTAGGCCCTTTTATTTGCTTTTAAACTGGAGCTTTAACTTTAAACGAACAAGTGCATTAGTAACCACAAGCTGTGGTCGCCCTTAAAAGTTAGAAAAGTAATTTAGCTGGAAAAGGAAGGTAGACATTTGCTGCCCAAATGTTCCTTTCTCTTGGTCTTCGCCCACACAGTAACAATGTGTCCACAATACGGAGCAAGAATATTTCAGGGAACAGAAAAGAAAATATGACTTATTGGCAGAAATGGTGCAACGTGTTAAAGAACACAGTCGTTTTTTTCTTCTTTTTCGACTGATTCCCGGTCTGTGATCATGACGCGTGTGATACTGTACAGCCGCGGTACATTCTGAAAACCCACCGCGTTCTGTGTGTGTGTGCATAGCTTTTGATCCTGAAGAGTTCTGCTGTCGACTCGACTAAAACCGAGCCTGTCGTCAAAAATGGCACAAAAAAAAAACAAGCTCCTGGCATCGCCGGCTCATCGTCGAGGAGATGTCACACAGCCTGCACACCGGCATATTCTCGACATCGAGCAAACTTTTGAATCGGAGGGCGAGAATCTGGTAATGAGAGAGGAGCTCCGACTTCCCCGCCGCCTCATACCTTTGGCTGTCTGTCAGGAGGCTCGTTATCGCAGCTTTCTACTGCCGGGTGGCCTTGTTATCCTTAAGTCCTGTCTATTGTCTTATTACTTCTAAGCAGAAAGACCCAGTGTCATAATAAAGGACTGGACAGTTTCTATTCATAGCCAGCACCAAATTTCATCACCGTAGGGCTTAGCCGGTATCCTTGCACAGCTAGTTGTATTACAGCCTCAATGGGATCTAGTGTCAGAGTTTAACTAATCCCAGGCGTCGGATCTTCCAATCCAGTGATCATCGGTCCAGAGTAGCGAGGAATTCCCCATCTGACAGCGGATTATTAAATGCACTGCTGTGTTGTCTGACGGGATCATAACCTCCAGGTCACGTCCTCCTCATCACATGAGACGGGCCACCTCGCATGTCAAGCGCCGTTTGCATTTTAAATATTGTTTACGGAACTTGTTTGACCCTTTTTTTGGTGTTTACTGCTTGGATATACTTTTAAGTAACCGACAGGAATTGCAAAGTAAGACTAATAGACTGACTTTTATCCCATAAAAGAAGAAAAAGTGAGAGCATGTCTTGTGGCTGAATCTCCCTCTTACAGTCCATGATGGATTTTTCTCTGTTTGATTGGAAAATAATGGATCCACAAAGAAGCCATTTATTCTCCACTCGAAATAAATAAGAGCAAAACTTGACATTAACTGTCAATGCTTTCTGATTTATGTGATGATTAGTTATGTGCAGTCTAACTACATATATCTTGTAGCTCCAATGGACATGTCTCTACTACAGTACAAACACTATCACACAGGAACAAATGTGTGTACAATCAACTGTGCTTGAATATGCAAACTGTGTATTATATCATAACAAAGACCATCCAGATGGTGAAGAAAACAAACTGCCCCTTCAAAGTATATCGCAGCATCTCTAAGTCCTTTATGTGCTTCAGATTACTTGACTCTTGAAGTTGTTTTGTTTATTTATACATTTTAATCTATATAGTCTATGCATAAAGAATAGCATATTTCAATCTTGTGTTTTTAATATAGTATTAGCACCTGGGCATTTTAATACTGAAACCCTCTATTACTAAAAGTGTCGTCTCATACTTCATCTTCATCTCCTCGATAATAAACCCAAATTTTGAATTATTTGAATAGCACTTGGACTAAATATTTAATAGTTTCCATAATAAAAATGGATTTAGATAAAAAAGAATACTTTCTGAATTGATTTACTCTTTTTAATAGTCACATTCATTGAGGACAGACGCCTACATTTGACTTCATCTCTTCAGTGCTCACGGTCTTCACGGGTTCTCACAAACAATCCGGTTGGAGAAGCTCAGAGCGCCGCTTTCAATGCCCAACCCATCAGAGGGCTCAGGTGTTGGCTGGCCACATCTGAAATGGAATAAACTAATCTTAAAACCACATTTCCACCTGTCTTCCAATACAAAATGCACAGGTGCTCCTCGGAAAAATAAACCCGCGAGTCATTTTCACAAGAGACGCCACACGGGAACCTCTCCATCCATTCAATGAAGGATAACTTTGTTGAATTTAAGTGCTAATCCACATATAACCCAACAGCTTCCAGTCCAATTAAGAAACACATTAATTACTCATCGGCATATCATTTACCCCGTCACCCTCCCAGTCCATGTCTGGGAGAACGTCTTGTCACAAACAATTAAGCCAATAAAGATGGAAGTTAATTAAATTCAGGGCAGTGACGTGTCGTTTGTTGCAAAGTCATTGCGCTCACGCAGCCTGGAGGGTGGACGTTATTGATGGGTGTCTTTTTTTTTTGTTGAGCGGGTGAGTCAACCATGGCGACTCACATTAAATGATGACTTACATCTTGGAGAGACCGACTTGATTTAGCTTTGAGGGGATGATGCCAGGCGGCAGATTTTTAATTCTGCAGCTCACTCAGGTTCACACTGTGAGCCATCTGTCCGTCCTGACCCTCGCGCCCTTGAGGAATGTACGTTCTCTGCATATTTTCAGTGTCGGGATTTCATCGACATGTCACTGCCACTTTATTCAGAATATAATCTGAAGTGGAGCACTACGGGTGAACTGGCGAGCGTCACGGTTTATGATGTAATAGCTGCCGTTTTGCATTAGGCGTCAATGGCAAACCCTGTGAAAATCCCTCAAAATCCTTCCTTGACAATATTGATAATGTCAGGCTTATTATTAACCTTTTAAGCACCATGGCACCTATGGCACCTATATAGGGTGAGGCGGACCTGAACCTTCTATTTTTGCTGTGTTTCAATCTTTATTTACTCTTAACCAGTAACATATATACTCATATTTACACATCTGAACAAAAGATCACATAATAAAAATAACCAGATCCATTAATGTCTCTCTTCCTGTTGTCATTTAGTAATGGAAAGTGTAATTTTCAAGAAGCACAATACTGAGTGAAACATACATTTCAAAGTAATTGTTATGATCTCAATGATAATTTTTACTAAATGAATATCTGCAAATAATTGCATTCTCAAAAAACATTTAAAAAAAAAATGTTTTGTTTTAAAATCCTGTCATCAAAAATGAAATCTCAATAACTCAAACAACCAACATATTGAATTTAATAAAACATCCCATGTTTTCACCAGGATGATAAACTCCTAAATGTCCCAGAATGCATTATTTTCAGCTTCAAGCCATCTTTACTTTTGCTTCGCCCTTCTTAAAATAAGACATCTAAATTGTAGAAATGTGTTTTGGAAAAAGTTGGCAAAAAACAAAAGCGCAACATTTTCACAAACTCGAGCTATGCAAATCCAGAGGTCGGGCCATTTTCATAAAATCCGTGATACACACACATATTCAACCCACATATCAGCTGTAACGCACATATTCTTAATTGGAGGCGAGAAGGATTAATGAATGAATTACATGCTTTACTGATCCCTGCTGGGCAATTCTGTTTTTGCCTCGCCCCCCTCCACGGGAAGGTCAGAGCTCAGGGTCAGCAGCTGAAGAACGCCCTGGGAGCTAATGGAGCGTCTTTCTAAAGGACAGACTGGATGCCTGCCAGCGCGTTGGGCTTAACCTTGGGTTCACGTGTTGAAGGACGGTCTCCAAACCATCCCCGATGAGGCAGCAATGAAACCTAAAATATCGCCGGCGGGGACTTCTAATTAAATAGAAACTGAAGCAAACTCTCCCAAAAACTAAGAAGCAGAGTTAGCATTAATAAAGCAGCAAATGTAGCGTCACTCCTTTGCAAAGGGTGCTGACTTAAATGAGAGTGAACCTTCCTACAGTTACGCATCGTTCAGGCGAGTTAAAGTGAGGCTTCCACCTCATTAAGGCGGCAGCTGAACTCCAGGAAGTGTCAA
This sequence comes from Myoxocephalus aenaeus, assembly GCA_038501785.1. Taxonomy (NCBI): domain Eukaryota; kingdom Metazoa; phylum Chordata; class Actinopteri; order Perciformes; family Cottidae; genus Myoxocephalus; species Myoxocephalus aenaeus. The sequence continues at coordinate 1,340,890 of JBAMJR010000047.1, read as the reverse complement.
CGGCCTCCTCGGGGTTTTGGTTAAAGTTGACCAAGTTGTTCAGCAGCAGCATCGCCTGTCACCGGGCTGGCACAGATTCTCCAAACCCCATCCCACTTGGGTCTGACTCCGAATAAGATGGCCTCGACGGTGCCAGCCTGCTGGTGAGAATGCATAATCAGCATCATGAAAGTCCAAGTCACTGCTTTTGCTCTGGGACAGACTTTCAACATCCTCCTCCTGATTTTTAAAGGCGTCCGCACAGATAACCCACCTCGCCGTATATATTTCCCTCTTCAAATCTCCACTCTGTGAGCCTGACATACATTTCAAAGTCATATAAACACCTTTCGGTTGCAGCATTTAAGCCATTCGGTTGTGGCTTACCGGCCTTTGTTTCGTCGTCATCATTTATCAGCTCATCACTTTGGCATGACAGGTATTAATACTTTCAGTGGCAGTATTAATAACGGGGGGTATTGTGAGACTCTTAAGCCATGCCTTTGAGCCTCTGTGGCCCAGCTTCTTCTCAGCGGGTGTTTTGCTCCCACGCTGTATCATTCCTGGCAAGAACCCCACCCCAGGCCACACAAAAACCACCTATTTGTGGTATACAGTGCTGTAGCTTCGCCTCTCTTCTCACAGTGTGGAAAAGATGTTGAATTGCAGCCAAGCCCTGCAGCCCAACAGGAGAAAATCAGGTTTTTGTAAATAAAAAGTCAACCGTCCTAAGAGAGCATGTTGGCTCCTCTCTGGAGGGAGGCTTCTTATTCACACATGCTGCTTCTTGGGAGAGAAACTCTTCCAGAGCATCTTTTCTCCAACTAGAGTTCTGCTTTGTCTGCAGAGAGCAGTGGTGCATCACTTTAGTTCAGTACTCCAGGAATTACCTTCATATTGGACGATCTAGCAGGTGACGATTCATGTTCAATGCTAAATGTTTAGGGCCAATAAAAGAAGTCATGGCCGTGTTTTTTTAAAATGTTTTTACCATAATCTTAGCCGAAACAAATGTTGTAGATGTTTTGCCTTCGGAATACATGAATAAATAGATGTATCTACATTTTCAAGGACGAGAGGTTGGGCTTTACATTTTAATTTACCAACGTTGGCAAATTATTGGATCATTTTTTTGCAAGAAACATTTGGAAGTGTAGATGGCTTCGTTTTGTCTCACATGCTAATAATAACCATTCTCAAGTCTCGCAAATGCAAAATAGCTGCATAAAAAGTTGAGAAGTGAAGTCCTCACTCAGAGTGTTGTGGCTCATATTTTCCAGCGAAGAAACTCAGTCGGCTCTGGACAGAAGTGACATGTGGTGCTGTGGGAGGAGGGTTAAGGCTTCTGAAGCTGCTTTTTCTTAGTGCTACCATTTCCCTTAAGATTCTGGGGATATTTTTTGCTTTTATTTGACGCAGACGGGGAAGCCTGGGAGAGAGAGTGATGGGTCTAACATGCAATAAACGCCCAAGGCCAGGCTCAGACCAGCTGGACACAGAAGCTGCGATAAATTGGCTTTTCTTAGAGCAGAACAAAACATACTGTAGATAGAATTGTTCTTCTCGTGGACTTAGTCAACGCCTCTTGGGGCTTAGTTAGGCCATTGCTTCTGTAAAGTCACTGTAAGGCCTTGTTTTCTTTGACCAGTTCAGAGATTGGGTCATCTGCTTTCATCTTTCCACAGTATACAATGTATTCCCATGTACAGAAGTGATGGCAGTCCTTTGTTTGGTCAAAAGTGACAAGTAAGGATTTACCCAGACAGTGTGGGGAAGGGACAACTTTTGTTATGTCCTTGATGAAACTTTGAGGTGAAATTGACTAACAATACCTCCAATGTGTATCCACAACACTTTGCAAGCTAAAAATGCTAATTTTTTTCTATAAATCTGTATATTGTTGAGGGAAAATAGATGTCTTTCTGTTTCAAGAGACCGAAATGCCTCCAAAATGCTCTCATAGCTACTGGTAATTGCACTGAAATTGCTGTAATCATGGAATACCAATAGGAGTCTATTGGAAGCTCGGATAAAATGATTAGAAGTGTCGTGAAATAAAAATACCTTTTCATCGCTTCATCACCGTTGTCCACATGTCTTCGCCCTTGGAAGCTTTCCACCGAGATATTCAACTGTTACGTTGGGACTTTTTTTTCATCTGTATACTGTGACATTGAACAACAAAGAAGCCCACAAAGGAAAATTGCGAGTGTCTGTGAATGCGGTTGATTGTGTTCTTTGGCTGTGTTGTGAATGGCCCTTGAAGGCTCCGCCAGAACCAGCGCTGGCAGTGGCCGTCATTCAGACACTGTTGTGGGACTACGGATAATATTATGAACCCAGACATCATGGAGTTTGATGTTCCGACAATTCACCGAGCTGTGTGCGGCTACGGATGATGTTATGAACCCAAACACGAGGGCGTTTGATGTTCCGACATGTTTGGGACTTCCACAACAAGTATAAAGCAGAACTAGTGGTTCTTTATTCCATAGTCGATAGCGGAAATGAAAGCTCCTTTCCCAGAGACAAGCGACTGAGATAAGCCACGGCCCTTTCGCGGCGCGATGTTTCGAGTTTGGTGTGAACACCCTCGTTTCACTCGCGCGAGTAAACTTCCGCGGTGAATGTGGCGCGATAATTCGGCATAATGGTGCTCTTTAGGGATTGGTATGTGAAGGCATTAGTCAGCTTGTCATAGTGGAGAAAGTATAGCACGAGTGAAAAAAGCCCACTGATATTTTTAAAGTACAGTTCACAGAAAAAGTGTTAGTCATTGAGTGGAATGGCAGCACTAATGGCTAAATGTATCAGGAAAGATTGGAAACTGCTGCTATAAGAGTCCATTATGGTGTTTTCATTGTGCGATCTTAAGTGTTTGAACGCATGCTTTTGTTATGGAAGCCCACTCTTTCCACAAGGTCTGCTCTTTTGTTCTGGAGCGTTCTATCACATCGCTCCATCTTTGAGGCGGGCTGGTTTTGTATTCCTTTTCCGAAAGATCAAGAATAAAGACTTAATCCCTTTTGTAACTTGAGGAGAAACGTTGACGAGTTGCTTGTGTAGTTCTCCAATTCCATGACTACTTGATCAAAAGCCTCAGAACGGTCACTAAATGGACTTTGTGGTGGGATTGTTTCTGAGGTCAAGGATGACATTTTAATCTCAGAAGGTGGTCAGAATATAATGAACAAAGAAAAAAAACGAAAACTGAATTATACGATCTATCTTGTGTATCCATATGTTATCCTGCAGACCAAGTAGAAATCACTATAATATGCTTGAATTGTCTTTCTTTCCTTCTGGCGCCTGCCACTTAATAAGGTTCCTGAAGTACTTACATAGAAAGCTAATTTCAGCTAATAACCTTCTTAATCATTAAATTGATTACACTGCAAGCTTTTGGTCTATTGATGGTCTCCATCCTTTATTACAGCTGTGCTTCTTTTACCCCAATCAATTATACTTCTTATTAGATTTGCTCTCATTGGCGTGTGTGTGGATTGTCCGGTCAAATCATGTCGGTGCCCCCATGGGTAGCCGATGTCCAGCTCGTTGGATCCATATCAAAACGTGATTACATTTAAAACACCCCCCCGGCGGTCAGGTTCCTTCTGTCCTCTGTGGCGGTACATTCCCAGCATGATGGAGATACACTGAACAACAACTGCCATCCCATATCAAACACAGTTCCTTGCCATTAACTCATCACATCGTCTCCACGGATATCCCCCCCCCCTCCCCTCCCGCCTTCAATCCTCCCGAGTCGCCATGCTTGTAATAAAGATGGTGTCACTCTATGGCTTGATACGGTTGTCTGAATCTATCAAGGTCCAGATTCCTCGGGGAGAAATGAAAAAGGATTGCAGAAGCAGATCTATACAAGCCGGGTAAAATGAGATTGAGAGCTCTTTTTCTTGCCTAGATATTTTTGAACTGATGTTCTACTTTAAAACATAATGGCATAAGCGCCACAAATTCATAGGCATTTGGAGATAAGTGGAGGAAATCATTGAGGAGATTTTTTCGCCGTAATTATTCTTGCGGAAAACGTGTGGGCAAATCTTTATACGGTTGGATCTCTTTTTGTTTGAAATTCAATAAATGTATTCAAATTAAATGCTGCTGTTTGAAGTTTAAAAAGAAGAACAGGAAGTCTTGAAACACTTCCAAAGCCGACACTGCTGATAGATCTACATACAAGCAGATAGATTTTTACTTTTGACCTCCTCCTCTCACCACACGCCCACAAAATCCACTTTGAGACAAAGTTGTTTGCCCCGAGGTTACTTGCCTCATTGGCTACAGGCTAATAGCACTGACCTCCACCACAATGAAAGCATGTAAGTGCCTTGTACTTTTCTAACTTAAATTCTTCACAGACTTCCCCTTCGACTCAAGTTTGCCTGGAATGAGCATAAAACAGGCAGCGTTGACCTAAACTTCGCGGAACTTTTTCCTACTTTTCCTCTCCACCTTTTCCAACCCCTGAAGAAAAAGGCATAATGTGTTGTACGGGCGGGGAGAATGACAGTGATAAAAGAGATTTCAAACTCAAGAAAGAAAAAAAAGAAGCTGTATCAGGTTGTTCAAATGAGAAAAAAAAGCTGTCAAAGGAGACTTGTATTTGTCTCGCAAAGGATGACAGATCAGTGAAAATACCCCGTAGCTGCGCTGCATTATGTTCTACTGAGGCAGCTGTCGGTAGAGGAATGGGTGAGCCTGAGATAGATTTCTCCCTTCATGGATATTGGTGCGCAGAAGTATGCCCCTGCTCTTTATTCTGATGCGTTGGTGTCAAAGCCTGCTGTTTATCTTTGATGTTCTAGATAGCTGAGCCTTAAACTTCAGTTACGGGCCTGAAATGTCTTGATGTGATGTCACGTTGTCCACAGCGAACCGAATACGCATCGGCAATCAACAAATGACACTGTTGAGAGCGCCGAGAACTACAACTAGAAATAACAGGGGAGTGGACTTGAGTCGCAGGACTTGATGTCGCGTCAGGAATTGGATGAGTTCAGATTTGGGTGGACCAAAACCAAAAAAATACAAGCAACTTGACTTTAACTTGACTTTGGAAGGTAAAGAACAGAAGGAGTGGATCTGGTCTGCGTCGCCTGTGTCGAGGTTGAAAGGAGAAATAAAGTTTGCCGTCTTGGTTCGGACTCCGGAGCTTTTCTGAACAACTTGATTGGTTGACGCCTTTTATTCGCTCTGCCAAAGCTCAGAAAATCCAAGAAAAGTACCTTGCTTTTTTTCGCCAGGTTGCATTTATATTCTGTGGGAAAGTATTGATGACAAATAATGTATTGAGTGCAAATGAATCGCACAAGAAAGTTTCCAATCTGAATTTAAATTTTAAAAGCATCCATTATTCACTGTAGAATCTAATAATCTGATGAAAGTAGTCGTACAACTTTTTGGTCACGTACGATCAACCAAAAATATTATACGAGAAGAATCCATACTGTGAAATAAATAAAGTATGAATGGTTTGACAGGACCCTAAAAAATGGTGGGACGAGACCGTGACAGGTTGGACAGGATGATAATACTGGATACAGGAAGTGGTGATACACTGTCTGATGCAATGGATGCTCACCTGGACACAGACCTGCTGAAACACACTCAGGAAAATAACCAATACAATGCACATCCCCTTGAACAGAATAATAATTTAGCAATTTAAACATATTCAGTCCGATAAAGGCAACATTCTTAAATTGTCAATGTAGTTATTTACGAAGAGAAAATTAAATCATTCTTAATTAACAATACCTATTTCCATGTTGGCCCGAGAGGCCCTGTGACTTCGTCCCGCCTCTGAAACGCGGCATCACGTCCGTCACGTCCCGCATGAGGCGGTCGTTGCATCGGGGACGCTCCGTGTTTGATGTGGAGCGGCAAGCTTTTATCTCGTTGCATCACAAAGGTGAAGGAGGTCAGCTTACGAGGCACCTGAGTTATTTCAGATTCAGTGAAAGTCAGAAATCCTGCTAAATATGATGTTTTTTGTGTGTGACAGTGTGGCAGTAACAATAACAGCAATGCACAACGGGGATATTGCAACATAATATTATATATAATGCATTGTACCTACATGGACTTTTGACATATTTCAAATTGTGACAGAAAAACATATTCTTGCCCCTCGGAATAGTTTGTGTTTTTCACGAGAGGCTTGCCGTTGCTTTTGTTCGCACAAGAGGCAGCAGGAGAGACAGACAGAAAGACGGCGGCAGAAAGGCGTTTTGAGAGAAATTGCAAATCCATTCCTTTCATTATCCAACATCATGACGAGAAGAGAGCACCCAAGGGAGGCGGCAACAGATATAGTATCAATAATTCATGCGTTGGTATGGTGGACAAATAGATGCAACGTCGCTGCAACGGAGAGGAAAGAGGCGGACGCCGTCTCAAACGTCCCGTCCTGATTGTTATTCATCGGTGGTTAATTGTGCTAATTCTGGAAAAGGCTAAGATACGTCTCTGCAGACCGATGACATTAATGTGTGGAGGAAGAGGTCCTGTGTTGTTTAAGAAATTAATTACAAACGTTTAATGAGAGGGAATTATTCCCATTTGCATTTTCATGGCTCGAATATCCGATGAATCTCACGCTGATGGAGATTGACAGGATTCCTTTTTTCTTCCTACTTCCCATCATGCGCTAACGGCGATTGCCTTTTAACTGAATCGCTCAAAAGTATTTTTCATTGATTTTGAACGGCGCTTTTGAATAGCACTTATCCATAATTTTTGTCATTTTTCCCTCCCATATTCTCAGCCATGCACCTCCGACATCGCCGCTGTGCTTGTGCCACCGTTCAAGCCATGCTTCTTCCCGCTGCGACGGGTCCACTTTTTACTTTGAGCTCGAGGGCGACCCGCCCCGGAGACGGAGGAACGTTTCCAAGTAGCCGTGACGTTCCAACGATGCCACAAATGTATGGAGATGTTGTTTTTGAGAGCCGCGTTGACCCCGAAAACCATGGAAAAACACCCCGAGGACACCGCGTAATGGATTGTGCGGCGCGTCCGCGGAGCCACGCAACATCAGTCACGACCCGGGAGGGTGTGGGGACTCTCATTTTGATTAGGAGTGCCCCATTCCCTCACTTGTTTTGTTTTGAGGCCCCGGGGATCAGGGTTTCTAAAGCACGGGGACCTTCAATGATCTTCAACTGTTTGTTTTTAACAAGCAATGACAAACAACATCATCTCCTTTCGCGCTCCTCTGCTCTCCAGGCTTTTATCTTTGCCCAGCCTTTGAACTCGGCCTTAAGGCGGACGCATTGAAATAGACATCGCCCCGAGGAAGCCTCACTCCAGATGGAGTACCCACTAATGCTGGTATCTCCTTCCTACAAAACAGCTGAGTGGCCATAGGGAGGGGAACTACTGATATTACATCTCTCCCTATTAATCACTTTCTACTTTTGAAATCCAGACTTTGTGGCAAGGTTTTCAGTTTCAGCCAGAAAGACCTTGTTAACTGTGCCACTCAATGATATACTTTAAAAACATTTGCTTGAGAACTGTACTTAAGTACACATTTGAAGTACTTTGCTTTGACTATTTTCATCTCATGCTACTTTATACTGCTTCCCCGATACATGTCGTACTTCTCAATCATCTTTCCAACACATCAGATCAAGATTTCACATAAAGAAACGCATAAGCTGTATCTTTCACATTTACACGTATCACTGTAAAAGCATTGTTTTTCACCACATTGAGTTAAAGTAGTTTGTTCGTTTAAGACAAATCACCAACGAGTTCACGGAGCCAAACACACCTTAATGCCTCCACCAACATAAATCAAACGCTCCACTCAAAGAGGCCAGAAGACAATTAATTCATTAGCTGGAAGTTTCCAATGACACGGTAATCGCCGGCGTCCACACCTGTGTTGGTTTCTTCCTCTCTCATTCATCAAAGCTATTTAAAGGCGGAGCTCCGCACCTCTTGAACTCGGCTTATTTGCGTTCTGTCGGAGAGTTAAACTGATAACTGATGAACTGAAAGCGGCCGAGAAACGGAGCCACAAAAGCATTGATGCTTTAGCATTTGTGTGGATTAAACACATATATTAATTAGTGAGCGTTAGAGGTGCTGGTGGGCTAATATTGTTACCTTTAGACAAAACCAGTCTTCATGCTAAGCTACGCTAACTAGCGGCTGGCAGTATCGCTTCATATTTAGCATAAAGACATATGAGTGGTACCTGATGAAGACCATGAGATGCAGTACACAGCTGTGACAGCTACGAGTACAATGGAGATGAAGCAACAACAAAAAAAGACAGTTTTCTCATGAAGATTGCATCCAGTGTTGAGATGAATATCTAATATTAATAGAAGAGAAATGCATTTCCAGCACATGTTCTTGCCTGGTAATGAGCAGGGCGAACACCGGTGACATTTCCGTCTGATAAGAACATCTTGACCAGTCACAGAGCGGCCGTGTACTTCCTCGTGTTGATGTCTAATCAACGAGGTTCTATTACTCTTTTTTTTTTTTTTAAAGCTATTATTTGGATCTTCTTTTGCTATCAATAAGACTTCAAACGAGAGCTGCTCTCTCACTGGGTTCTCCTGTGGCACCTGGCCCACTTCTCTTTTCAACGACGCATGTCTGGTTCATGTTGTGATCCAGTTTGCTCTCCAGCGGTGGAAAGCAACTATACATTTACTGAGTACTTTGAGATTCAGATAAAATGACTAAGATGCTTTATTATAGATTGAATAACCCAACGGATGAAGTTGAAAATTGAAATTAGCTCCATTTTGTTTGGCTACAACATTCGTAATGCCTTTACTTAACCCTTTAAAAATGGAGCAAATTTTTCTTTAATTGGGTAAAGTTGCATACCCAAACAAAAAAAAGTGTATATCTGCAACCACAATGTCTATTTTAATACTATTGATATAAAAATAAACAGTAACACTTGTGATATATTGTTTACATGTGTTACCACTCTATATGTTATTGGTTAAGATTAAAAATGATAAAAAAGCGTAATACTAGGGTCCCCTTCTTAGGTTTTACAGCTTTTACTCAAGTTTGTCTTTCTGTTTTTCTGACTTTGTCACTCTCCTTAATACAGAATCCTGTATAGAACTCAATTAGGATTTTGAGTGAAATTCACCTTTTAGTACACTAGACATGCATTGATATCCCAATATATGCAGACATGCAAGGCTTTTGTCAAAGAAAACACTGCAACTGAACCAGAGTAGCCTTATTTTATGGTGTCCTTGGTTAAGAATGCAGTGAAGTACAATTTAAAGACATCTTATCAAATCCATAAACACAGCATAAAGAATATTCACAAAACAGTACAACACACATCCGCCATTCTCTATTATTCACATACGTACAGCACCAGGATCCAAGAGTCTATTCCACACGTCTGACGACAGACCTGCGAAGATGTGCAGTTGCTGCATTGCATCCTGGTCTATTGAGGCGACTCTCGGGGAGGAAATTGCTATCCGTGCCTTCTCCGTGATGGATTTCCCCCCGTGTGATCGCCGAAAACATCGGTGTGAAATGACACCCGTTCCTTAGATGTTGTCAGAAATCAGTTTCTGCCATCGGACGCTTCACTGGGAATACCTGGAAGTATTGTCTTGTTGTCTGTTCGGCAGGTTATCTACGCTACTAACCACGAAATAGACTCCGAGATGCAATCACCATTTTACAGTGTTTTACTGAGTATCTTCCCTCCAGGAATGGCAGTTAAATTATATTAAAAATGCTTTTGTTCTTCTTCTTTTTACCTGCAATGCATGCAGTGCACTTGTGTTTGCAGGGGAGGAACACACAGCCTCCTATGAGCTGTGTTTGTGTGTTTATGCTGATGGATGAGACGGGCGACACTTGATGTATAAAGCAGTTCTCTTTTCCCTTCGAAGTACATCACGGACATCATTGTGCTTCAGCAGGGCTCAGTGAACTTACAGAGGGCCGGCTCCTGTTCTACGTCTGTATTACCAAGCCCAAAAAAAGAAACTTATAATAAACCCTTCTCTCCCTTGGCTCTAATAAAGATGTATGTGTTATTCTCTCACGTCTTTTCGCGGCTGAAGAAAGAGTAGAATGAATATTTCTTTTCTTCGCTTTTTTATATATTGGTGCAGGTTCAGTGAGAATACATTAGCTGCTGCAGAGTCGGACGACTTTTCCAACTTACTCTCCTCTCTCTGTGATATTTACAAACCGAACACACGCTCTGAAATTAATGAGAAAACAACGTAATGGAGTGGCTGAGGGCTTCATAAGCAGGCCTAACGATGTTCGCCTACACCAGGCTATTTGGAGATTGAAATCTAATTCACACAGTACCTTAATCTAATTCAAACACCACTAAAAAGATTCTCGTGATTATGACTGGCATTTAATTATAGATGGTGCACCCTACGAGAGAAAACTGCTCGGAGAATTTAAAAGTTGCGTGGCCTGTGAATCGGAGCTCTATCCGAGGTTTTCCTGTCAGGAACAGATTGTCTAAACAGGTCTGGCTAAATGGCGATAAAAGGCCTAATGTCTAATTTGTCTTCAGTAAAGGAAAATAGATCCGAGCTGATCATGGGGGCTGTCATATTAGCAGCAGGCCCCAGCAGATATGTTGTTGTTCTCAGACAGGAGAATCGGGATAAAAGGTGAGGAGGGCGTACAGGCTTTGGAGCTGGTTGTCAGCTGTGAACGGTGTCGACTTTTTTTTCTTGCTGCAGCAACAGCAGACGGTGTCATCCACTTCACTCGCGACTGTGTTTTCTTATCTGCTGAAGATTCTGCATCGTCTGAAGCCGTTTCCACTCCTGCAGGAACATGCACGGGGCAAAATAACGCACACAACTTCCACAGCATTTACATACCTTTTAAAGTTTCACGGCGCAACCTCATTTCATGCTTTATTGAGTTTTTTTTATCTTGCAGTGAGGTTAGATAGCAGGGAGTCGTCCAGTCAACACGCAGGTTGACCGTCCAAAAACACCCCGAACAGCCGGAAGTTCGGCTCTTTAATACACGGTTTTCCGTTATGAACATCTAACATTTCTATTGGCTTTAACATTTCTAAGAGGAGGAGAGTCGCGTCCTCATCTATTCTCACAGGGCTGGAACACAACGACCAGTCTGCTTCCCTAATGTCAATATACTGATAAACAGGTGTGAGTGTTGTGGTGCAGAGCGTGAAACCTTGAGGAACAGACAACCGGACTGTTCTCACAGAAACTTCTCACAGAAAGTATTTGTTAAACTGACCTCGCACAACCTGAACTCTAATAGACATAAGAATAATGCAATGAAGAATATCTACAGAATATAACGATTTACAGTATATTATCAAGCCGCTTCTACCTCCGGTGTGTGTCCCCGCTGTAGCAAGCTGCTGGCTCCCCGTTATTCATTCTGGCCACATGACATCTATTGCTTCTGTCCATCCGGGGACAGGGATCCTGTGAAAGGGTTTTTACTATCTTTACTTGGGGAGTTTTTCCTGATCCGATGTGAGGTCCCGGGACAGGGATGTTATGTGTACAGATTGTAAAGCCCTCTGAGGCAAATTTGTATTTGTGATGTTGGGCTATATACAATAAACTGAATTGAAAAACTGAATTGGTTGTCGGGGAGCTAGCGGAGCGCTAGCTGGCTACAGCGGGGAGCTAACGGGGACACTGACCAAAGGTAGTAGCGGCTTGTAACCCGACTTTTACGGTATCTATTATACTGTAGAACATAACGCAGTTGGGGCCAATCAGCAACAGTTTGTGCTTGTGCACCAGACGGGTGAAAGGCCATGGCTGTATAAATGGAATTGACGTGGGAGGGAGAGGGACAGTCATCTGGAGGAAGGTATTTGTTCAACAGCCTTCCTCCAGACATCTTTAATTGCTATAATTAGGATGTAAATACGTCAGATTTAAGCAAATGCACAGTGTTTTGTAAGTGCATATTGAAGAAAATGTATCTTAAAGTGTCACACTTATGGTGAACTTGTTCCATGATATTTGTGAGTATATATCTGTATATGTCTGTGGCATCATCCGGAAGACAAGCATGCTTGTTAGCATTAACGAGGTCCGATAAGTGACCCAGTTAGACAGTGGGACCCGTCACCAGCCCTCCTGAATGCTCCTCAGCCCTCGTTAATGTCTTTAATTACTTTCCCTGCATCGACATATCCACATGTCCGTGGCGAGAGAGGCTCGTTAAAGGAGGGATGCTGGAAACACTAACGTCATGGAGGCAAAAAACATGGAGCGATTCTTTTTCTTTTTCTTTTTTTAATGGTATGGGCGCGTTCGGATACGGACAGATTTCAGCTGGAAGCCATCGTGAGCGGGACAAACCATTACAGCGGCACTCGTGATTTTATAGATGCCCTCGCAGTCATGGATTTTTCCTCCTCTTCTTTTTCCGAATGCACCAACACTTGTGACAACAAAAGGAGCTCAACTGGAAACGTGGCACTTTAGTGACAGACGCAGACCTCGTAGAGGTGCCCTCGGTCCAAGGACTCTTAATCTTCCGCTGAACAAATGCTTTAAAAAAAATGACAAACCCATTAAAAGAACGTCTGGCCCTCACCACCGTGACTGAGCCACCACGCATGCTTTTGTGTGGCAGTTGAACGCAAACATTTTGAAAACAAGCCGGCAGACGCCGCGCGACCTAGAACTCGGCTGACCTGCGTGATTCTCTTAATGTCAGCAGTGGCCACAATGAAGAGAGATGAATGGAGGGACCTTCATCTGAAACAGTCCCTGGCCTTCTCTGTGCGTTACATGATTTCTCTCCTGCGCCGCTCCGTCTCAAACACTCGTAAAAAGCCAACTCGCTCTTTATATCCCCATTTTCTGTCTGTGCTTTCGACTCAATTTCCACATAATAACAGGAGGTATTTCTTTTTCATTAACTTCCCGCTTTAAGGCCACTGCTGAGTAAAATGTGAGGACTGGATGAGAACATGCCCCTGACTCCAACAGGTTCTCTCGGATCCTGTCGGGTTCCGGAATTTCCGGGTTCCGGAATATCAGGGTTCCAGAATGTCCGTGTTCCGTGTTGCAGAATGTCAGGGTTCCAGAATGTCTTATTGAAAGAGGAATATTTGGATAATCTTTATGAAGCGCGGAAGACACATGGGTGGAAATGAGTCGGCTGTGACTCCTCAAAGTTTCTGCTCAAACATCATTTCAGGACAGGAATGGGATGACTTTGCTTTTGACTCATTACGGCTTCAGTAAGCCAGACCTCCCTCTCTCTCTCTCTCTCGCTCTCTCTCTCGCTCTCTCTCTCTCTCTCTCTCTCTCTCGCTCTCGCTCTCTCTCGCTCTCTCTCTCTTCACTGTAAAACTCTGTCATCTTGAGATGCCATTGAAGACTATTAAATACTATTGTGTAATGCTACTACTACCTTTTTAAGTTGGTACAGGTTCATGTACGCTGGCCAGTGAGAACGGATGAAGTAGTAAAACAAAGCAGTATTGCATAACTTTGCTTTTAAGATCAGGTGGAATGGAAAGTACACGTTCTAGTTCTGTTATTTTACGTTACATGCCAAATCCATATTCTCTTTTGTCTTCCCGTAAAACGATTTTTGGGGTCCGTAAACATAAATGCATGGAAGATAAAGTCGCTCTAACTGCTGTTTTCACTGAAACCTTTAAGAGGTGGCATACTGCTAGTTGCTTTGAAGAGTCTATGGAGAGAAAAAAATGAGAAAGCTCTTGACAAAAATCTGAAGACGGTCCCCACTCCGTTACTTCTGTCAGGTGGTGCATCTGCACAACAGATCTGGGGGGAAAAATGAGGAAAAGTTATTGAGGAACTATCCACACCTCCATGTTATGAGCCTCTTTCTTCCCATTTGGTAAATGGGAAATACTGCTTGGATGCTGTTTATATCTGTTTGCATTGGCTCACATCCTTATTAAGCAGTCGCTCAGACAAAGTCAGCGGTTGAGGCTGAATCACCACTTGCAGAATCTTCCCTCAAGAGGAGGTAATAACCACGACGCCGGGCCGTGTTTATGCAGCAGCTCCTCTGCTCTGTGTTTTAAGGCCCCGGCGAGAAAAGCCTTGGCGCTGTTTGGTAACACCGGCCTGCACTCGGGCCAGGAGGTAGGCGGATGTTTTGCCGGCTCCTCGTCTTTTGTCCTCCAAATAAAGAACTCCATTTCCTTATTCATAATCACGAGCGCTGCCGAGTCAGTGTGATATTTATTTATTAATATTAATTAATGAGAAGGATATTACCCCTCCTTTTTCACCCCTGACCCGTTTTCATGCCTGGTGCACTCTATCATTTTATTTTGTAAACCCTTGTTTACCTGAAATGTGCAGTGATTTAATAGCTTAAGTGATTTAATAGCTTAAGCTAATATATATATATATATATATGTATTTTTTTCTTTACCTGGCATCGTGGTCTGGAACACCTTCCACATAAACACACTTAAGTAATCGACGCGGCGTTTGATGCATTTTATCCATTTTATCCAATAAGCCCTGCAAATTACTGTTTGAGCGACTTTGTGTTTGAACTTGTTGCACCGAGGAAACTAATTACGTTGACATTGGTACATCGGCTGAGCACCGCAGCAGATCCAAGCTGCAATTTACTGTTAGTGACAAACATCTTGTGTTTGAACTAGTTATGCACTCTTCGTCTGCCGTTTTTTTTTCAGCAAGGTACAGACAGATGTGAGTTTAGGAAACCAGGCCAAAGCAAGGATTCACAAAATCATTAAAACATCACAGATTTCTTTGGGAAAACATCTCAAATGCACAGGTTCAGCCCTTAAGTTCCCAAACGAGTGATTAAACCGTCTCAACGGCGGCGGATACTTTGTATTCACAGTCGGGAAAAGGCAGACGGAACACGTTTAAAGATAACCGCAGCGATAGGAAGTAATGTTTCATTATGCGCGGGGATTAGCGCCAGCGTTTAACGTCACTGAGGCTCTCGCGGAGACGGACTTATAATGAGCAATTAATATTTAATGAGTAAATGAGGCATGTAAGGGAAATTGTGAGGGGGGGGGGGGAAGGGGGGAAGAAAATGAGACGCGTATCACACACGGCCTTTGATATCCGCCTTTGTTTTCGTGACATCTCGGTGATTAACATGGAATTTACCGGCGACTTTAAATTGTGTGCACAAGTTAAAAGTTACCCACATGTTGAAGGTGTTGCGTATGTTTCATGTGGGCGTATTGAATATCGTGTAGAAGATTACTTTCTATCACTCAGGGGCTCTCGCACTGTATTTTGAAATATCTACAAAAGTGCCTCTTGAAGTGTTGCCTTCAGTAGCATCATTACTGCTACATTAAATACATATCTTACTCTATATGTTCAGACTTTACAGCTATTTTGGGGGTAAATATTTGGACAATCAAGCAGCAGATTTATGGGCTGCAGATCCCGACGGCGGGAAGGAATGAGAGATACCTCCCGCAAATATTTATAGTGGCAGCAAAACAAAAAAGCAATCACTCGTAAATGTTTACAGGCCGGTCCACCTCCTGCAGATAACTGGCTTGAAGTCATCAAAGAGATTCATGAGATGGAAAGACTGACTTTCCTTTTATTCATTTTAATATAATACGGGATAATATATTTGTTGGAGAAAGGGACCGTGCTTGGTGGCTCATCCTCACTGCATAAAATGTAATTGATCTTCTTTTCACTGTCTGCTTTGACAACATGAAAAAACTATACAAATTATGAAGCGTTGTAGAAAAAGACCCCCTGCCCATAATCCGTAATACAGAATGTTTTCTGGGTATTGTGAATATCATAATGCCTGGCAATGATATTGCATTTCTGTACTATTGTTCTTAAAAAAAACAAAAACAAAGAAATGTTAGCATTGCATTTGGGAGCGCATTAGCATGTAGCTCCATGAACCACAGTGCTCATGAAATATTGAGTGAATTCTTGTGAAATAATATGAAAGGATGTAGTTTTTTCTTTGATTGTTGCTTATTATAAATTCTTCAGGGGCATTATTGCCATTGTTTATTGATTAGGTATCCATCCCACGGTGTTCAGTCGACACAAAGGCTGAGCTTTAATTCATGAGTTGACCTTCAACGACCTCATGAACACATTCGGTGCATCCCGAGTCTCTTGGGTTACTTTCTGACTGTTTGTTTCTCAAATCAGATATTCCACACTGGCTGTTTGGTCTGTTTCGTGCATGTGATCAGATCTGGGTTGTCCAGACGGGGAGTTTTTGTGGAGGCGCAGGTTCCCAAACGCTGGGAAAAAACAATCGTGCTGTCAAGAGGCGGTGCAGAACTCCTCCTTCGCACCAGACATTTATTTATGTCACAGAGTGAAAGCCCAGTGAGAGAGGAAGTGCCAGCAGACGATTGATTTCTGCGTCTGTTGCTCTCCTCCATGTTGTCCTTCACAGCGCTCCAGCGGCCGGAGCGTCTGGACTAAGAAGCATCCGGAGATTGAAATTGCTTTTAAAAAAAATTTTTTTTTTTGCTGTCGAGCGTTTTCGAAATCAATCTGGATACATCAAAGAAAGAAAAAAGGAGAAGATTCGAGCAGGCCGTCTGAACCGGGCCTTGAACTGCATCCACGTTTCCTTCACTTGCGTCTTCGCTCTCTCATCGGGGATGAATGGAGAGACTCGAGTGAGCGAAACGTCGATTGCCGTGGTCGGGGTCAGACGTCGGCAAAGGTTCTGAAATCGGGCCTCACATCAAAAGTACAGCGACGTGCATGGTCAATATTCATCGATTTGTAATTACCTCAAGCCTAAGCTTCTCTGATCCACTCAGTGCTCTTGTATTGGTTAATTAGCTCGATTAAAGATAGTAGAGCATATGAAAATGTGAATAAAGGTGATTTTGTGTCTTGGAAATACTGCAGTCTTTGACACACCTGACTTGTATTCTACATGATAATATCTCTCTGAAGCGCTCTGATTGGTGTTAATTGCTCCGTGTTGTTGGCCTGGGAGAGGGCTGCAGAGGGAAAAGGGAGGGAGGGAGGAAATATAATCACCGCCTGTTGTCAAGGTCATTTGCCACACTATAAACACATCCATCACCACCAAAAAATGTTCACAGTTAACTGGAAATGGAGTCGTTAGTCTTCGTGACATTTCACATTCAATACTTTTGGATCATTGTGCAGAATCACAGTGCAACAAAGACCCGATAGAATCACCGGACCAGACATAATAACATATTTGATCTTGTATTCATTAAAAACTTCAGCGCCGAAGTTTCCTTTCGACTAATAAAAATAGCGTTTTGGTAAGTCGGTCTTCATCGGGCGATGTCGAGCTCTAGTCGAGAGTCCTTGCTTGACATTCTCCGAATAACCTCTTTGAGAATCATCTGGCCAATCAGGGAAGCGCTCACAAAAGGGCAGAATCCCCAGCATCCCCGTCAGTCATGCAAACAGTATTTCAGCTTTGTTTCATCTCAAATGCCAAAGCAACGCGTTAGTCACCTGCTGCTGAAATGTACCACCAGACGTTGAACTTGTTGGGAACTTCCTGTTCTGAAAGATACTTTTGGATTTGATTCATCTGCCGGCTTATTAAAAGCAAAACGGTGTTTGTAAACCAAAGGCACCTGGCCTCGCACTGGTTTCATTAAACACAGTTTAGTAACCTGCCATCCCGCCTGAGTCAGAGACTTTCTTGGCAGGGCGAGTCGAAACAAATTCAATTCAAGCCTGTGCAGCTTTAATTAAGCATGATGGAGCTGCTCTTTATCATAATTCTCCTTCCTGTGTGTTCATGTCAGGTTCATCCCCCAGGATGCACTTCACCTCGCCATGTGGATTTACTCATGAAAGTGTTTTTAAAGTTCTGGCTGTTGATGTTCAGATCAGTCTCCTGATTCCTGCAATGCTCCGCTTCTAGCTGACTCCATATATATCTGTTGACTTCTCATATAGTATATGATATATGATCGAGTCGGGAAATATTGTCTTTCGGGGCTGAAAGCTGCAGAAGAGTTCCCCCTCCTCCCTAAATGATGCTCCTCGCGTGCCCATCCTAAAAATCTGACAATACAAGACAACAATGTGCCTTTTTTTTCCCTCTAACTATATATTATTAGATATTATAGAGACATTTATGTTTTGGTGCATCTGTACGAACGTCCCATTATTGTAAAAGTGACTTCTCAGGATTTTTTTCTTTCAAATTTGGCACAAACGTACACTTGGACTCAAAGATGAACTGATGACATTTTAGTGGTCAAAGGTCAACGTGACCTCATAACACACATTTTTCACCGTAGCCATAACTCAATAATTCATATTATGACAAAAGTACACCAATTTCTCATAGGAGGATGAAATTACTTATTTTACTCAATGTATTCCTCATTTCACTTAACCTCAAATATTGTCCCCGAAGAAATCTTCAGCACAGAGTTAATTTCATTATTTTCATTTGAATGTTTTCAACATTCATACATTAATCAAATAATCAAAATGTCACCTTTTTTTTTTTACCTCTGCAAAAGTTTGAATTTGTTCGGCTGATTCCTCAAACATCACCTGACACACACACACACACACACACCCTGCCTTGAAATGTGTAAACATCATCACAATAGCCTGCTTACATTTAGCAACAATGATAAATGGTCCAGAGACTCACCAGTGGCTCTCTGTTATTGGTTTTTAAAGCAACGTGAGGTCCCATCGGAGAGTCAGTCGGACCCAATAAAAACAGAAATGGATTTATGATAAAAAGGCACAGGAAGCGCTGCGATGGGAAACAAAGCGACAGATGAAGAAGCTCTTTGGGGAGAGGAAGCACACGAAAGACGAGGATTTTTTGTTGCTCTTATTTGTTTTTTTTATCGGTAATATCTAAAGGGTCAGACTGACATAAATTGAAGTGGCAGTTTCAACAAAACATTCCTGGTCATCGTTCCTCGCTGTCATAATAGCTTTTATCGCTAGTTACCTTTTGTTGTTTCCACCTTGTTTGTTGTTGTTGTGTTTATATGCAGCTCGTGAAGTGATAGCTGTCATGTAAAACCACAATACCCAGGAGGCTGTTCTTTGCTTTGAATACTGATATGAAGTCTAGTAAGGAATAAGACACCTTTTGGGTTTTATCGCTGACTATGAACTGCATTGACTGCAGAACAGTCAGGAAAGGAGGAGACTTGTTACGTGTTTAAATATATATATAATATATATATATATATATTTTTTTAATTACTATTTATATATATTTTTTTGTTTTGTTATATTTATTTATTTATATATATTTATGTATTTTTATAAATATATGTATTTTTTAATATATTTTCTTTTATTTATATATATATATTCATTTTTGTATTTATTATTTATGTACATATATTTTTTTATTTATATATATTATCTGTTGAAATTTTTAAATTCAGCCAAACAAATTCAAACTTTTTTCAGAACTATCTTCCAGAAAGATGCAGAGTGACATTTTGATTATGTGATTAATCTATATAATCTATATGTAATTTGACCGCATTCTGTCCAGTATGTGAGGACTTGTGTGAAGCCTCCTGATTGATGCGCAGCAGATGGTCGGGTCTTGATTAACGTGATCTTTCACCCTCCACCAGTGGCGGTGCGTCAATAGAGGGCGCTAGGGCGCCGCCCCTCCTAAAGTTTTGCGATAAAAAAAAAAAAAGAAGAAGAAAAAATAATAATATATACTGTCAAAAAACATTATATATCAAATAATTTAAATAAGAAATATACCGTGTTGACGCGCTAAATGTGTGTGGGAGACCGTAAGCCCCTGTCAACAACCACTTAAGTTAAATATAATATATCGCCATTCATCATTACTGAGAAAAGCCCCTCCCCTCTCGGGGCGCCGGCCAAATGTGTGTCTATGGAAAGCTAACAAACATTTCACCCTCGTGACGGCAAGGACAGCTTCTCATTGGCGGATGAAACGTGAATCTTCGGGCGCACGAATCTGCGCCCTAGCCAATGACATCGTTTCTTATTGCAACGTGGTTGGACTATTCGTCCAATCAGAGACCTTTATCATTCCCTCACACCCCATATAGCTCCCACGTAGCTACGCGAGCAACACAGCTAGCAGAGACTTTGATTATGTTAGTATGGCGACTGAAAACTCTGTGGTATCTCTCCGCGAAACACCTTTCAATCCACGATCAGATGTTGACAAGAAGAGGCTGAAAGAGTTGGGACCCGAACGTCCGGATTTAAGTATTCAGCAGCAAAGCAGTGAAGCTACATGCACCAAGCTACATGCTAACCGGAGCTGCTAGCTGGAGGCTCCGTGTGCAGTGGCTCTGA
The DNA here is from genome assembly GCA_038501785.1 of Myoxocephalus aenaeus. Lineage (NCBI taxonomy): Eukaryota > Metazoa > Chordata > Actinopteri > Perciformes > Cottidae > Myoxocephalus > Myoxocephalus aenaeus. Next base: position 1,320,590 of record JBAMJR010000047.1, on the reverse strand, counting down.
GCAGCCGAGGAAGCGCCGGGCTGTGAAGGAAGATGAGCTTGAAGGATTGCTGCAGAAGTGAGTGTCAAAATCAGCAGATGCCTGTTAGAGTTTAATGTTTTATCTTTCTCACAGCAGAACACATGTTGGACATTGCTAGATTTGGGTGGATATCATATCAGGCTATAACTTTATCTAAAATACAAATTCAACCCCCAACGTGTGTGTGTGTGTGTGTGTGTGTGTGTGTGTGTGTGTGTGTGTGAGATAGCTACAGCCATCAAGGTGGCTCCTGGCCTTTTGTCTATGTTGCTGAGCCATCAAGACACACAAAACATAGTTTTTTGTCTGTAGTATGAAGCCTGTTTGTAGTAGATATTTCCCCACAACTTATCTGTCTGTCTCTGTCTCTCTCTCTATATATTTATCTGTAGGTTTGTGACACCATACTTGGACACACCAGGGAACGCTTTGCCTTCAAAGACCACCTCACCAGTGCCACCTTACTGCAGGGCCCCCAGTTTGAATGCTACGTCAATGTATTCCCTGAAGTTGCTCTGGCCACCACATTGAATGTTTCTTAAACCATTCTGCTCTGAACCTCTCATGCCCAAAGTTAGTTTGTTGATAGTTGTTATTGGACAGTATTGAGCACTGTGTTTTCTTGAAATAAAGCTTTGTTTTTTAGAATATTCTACTCCAAACCTCTTTTCTTCTCATTGTGGAGTGCTATTTAAACCGCGCCGCCCAACTGCGCCCCCCCACAAAAAAATGTCACCAGCCGCCACTGCCCTCCACACTAGCGTTCGTGTTTTCCCGCCGTTTTACTTCCCTAAACTTTTCATGCGCTTGAACTTTCCTAACACTGAACTGGAATCAGAGCTGTTGTTCTAAACTCATGCTGTCTAATACCTAATCTGATGTCGCGTAACACTCCGCTCGTTCAGCCGCTTCCATCTTCAGAGGCGATGATCAGCAGAAATAAGAGGCTTTCGCAGCGAGAAACCGGGAGTCGTTGAGTACTTGCGTGTCATTAAGACTATCTGCCCTCGGAGCTCGCAGTAAATCCAGAGGAGCACAGCTTGGTGTGAGAATCAGGGCGGCGTTATCAAGCTGTCGCCACACGCTCGGGCTTAAATCCCACAATGGCAAAACCCTGGCTGCCCCTGGATATGAGCGCCGTGGTCAGTTATGAAATCATCTCCACCGCTGTCCTCTCACTCACCCTGTGTGTCTGCATTGTTAATGTTAAGTTGATGTGTGCACATTACGGAGCGCTCCGCTCCGCCGCTTTCCCAGCAGTGGGGACGGTCAAGAGATCCGGTTAGAACGCGGACGAATTATGTCAAAACGGAGGCCAGCCTTCGTGTGCCGACATTGCTTACCTTCCCCACAAACACACGGACACGTTAAAACACCCTGAAGACAAAATGCTGCCGTTATCAGACGGATACCCAGACTACCGCTGTAAGACTCCTCAACTCTCAGTCATGCCATCCTTCAATACGCAGTCATGCTTCATCCCCTACTGTTGGCACGGACGTTTGATTTATCCTCGTAATACCCATCAGGGCAGCGGGACCTTGGAAAAGGCCGGGGCCGTAAAAATCAGGGTTCTGGCCGGGCCTTTTTAATACAGTCTCAGTAAAAAATGGCTGAAGGTCACCGGCACTCTCGCTCTATCAGATGGAAACGGGCTCCTGCAGCCCGGAGGAGCAACTGTTGTTGCCGAAACACTGCAGCAACACGGCTCTGAATAAAATATGTGTGTTCGCCCGGTGGAAACAAGGCCCGCACGATGTTTCCACAGTAGAAAACCACGGCTCGCTCTCAGAGACGGATGTCTCCCCCGTGGTGAAGACATTACTTGGAGGTAAAAGATTTCACTTCCACACGCAGTTAAAGACGTCTGTTCTGCCGCAGAAACACAGCTCTGAGTGAAACGTCTCTTCCCCGGTAAAAACACAGAGTAACAGCTCAGTCCCCAGTAGAAACACTGCTGTTCATCTCAAAGGGTTTCTCACTCTGCCTTATTCACCCTGAAATGTACAGTATGTGTGTCAAGTCCACACAAATATATCGTCAGCCAGCAGTGTAAGTCATTAACTGTGTTGAGAGACGCACACAAGGGCGTTAACGTTGGCGGAGCTCTTCTGAATGGTTTTGATGCCGCTTATTAAACCATATGTTGCATGATTAATGTCACTTTGCCACCAACTGGCTGAAGATAGTCGACCTATCTGTTGAATACGCACAACAGCCTTTTGAGGGATCAAATGGTGCAACGCTCTGAATGAATTCGGCACAGTCTGGAGTGCACGGCTTCTCCTATGTGTGCCCGTTATGCGAGGAAAATCGAGGCATTTTTCAAAGGACATAATGAGATTTATGTTTAATTTACATATGCATGATGACAGCAGGAGCAAACAGGCTTTAGTTACGGCATTTTAGTGACGTGTTTGTGTGCTCTTTACTGCAGGGACACATTTGTATTCCACTTTGTGCGAGGACATTGTCGATAAAACACGCGTGTACGTTGTAACTAAAAGCTTTATTAATGGGAAATAGATTTATAAATCAATTATAAACCATGAATAAGAGCAACTTTCAGGTTGCCCGACTGTCATCGCGATTACTCTGCTGGTTTCTAATGCCGACAGTGCTCACTGATGCAACGTCCTCCTCCATCCGAAGCGTCTCCATAAGTGATGGAAGCCGCGGTATCGGCGTCTTTCTCTTTCTCATCCTGACACTCGTGTAGGTTTAGGCTTATCTCATTGCATCCGAGGGATTAGTTCTTTCTGCAGAAACCTCGTTGCAGCGCGGGTTCTTTGAGAGCTTCCTCAAAGAGCAGACGCGTTTTGCCGAATCTCACTGTGGATCTTAATGTGTGTAATTGATTGTCATGCTGTCGAAACTATTATTATGGAAGTAGAGAAAGAAAATGCTGAACAAAAGTAGGTGTGTTTGTTAAAAAATGTTTGAAAACAGATGCACTGAATGAAAGAAAAACTATTTTCTCAGCAGGAGAAAGAAAAGAAAGTCAAATGTTTCCAGTTGAGTGTGTTTAGTTAAATATAACTTTCAGTGTGTGGGGGAACTCATTTGTAC